>NJDC01004234.1:249080-288463 GCA_002245475.1 Calephelis virginiensis
AATCCGGCGAATAAGGTGGGTGGGGCAGCAATTCGTAGCCACAATCATGGATCACAGACATTGTTTCAACCGAAGTGTGAACACGTGCATTTTCTTGATGAAACAAAACTTTCTTACGCAACTTTCCCGGCCTTTTTTCTTTTATTTCTTCCCGGAGTCTTCGTAAAAGGTTACAGTAATAACTAGGATTTATAGTTTGACCTTTCGGTAAATAATCTACAAAAATAATGCCCTTCGCATCCCAAAAAACAGAAGCCATGATTTTGTTAGTCGACAAAACGACCTTAGCCTTTTTCGGTGTAGGAGAGTCTGATCTTTTCCACTGTTTGGATTGTTGCTTTGATTCAGAAGTATGGTGGTGAACCCAACTTTCATCCATGGTAACAAATCTAGACAAAAAGTCCTCGGGATCAGTCTCAAAAAGTTCCAAACAGTCTCGCGAAATTGTGTATCGAACTCGTTTTTGTTCAGCTGAAAGCAACCTCGGGACCCAGCGAGCAGAAACCTTATGGAACCCCAACTCTTCCGTTATTATGTGTTGCACCTGGCCATAACTAATGTTTGTTATCTCAGCTATCTTACCAATGGTCAAACGTCGGTCACACAAGTACGAGATCACAAATTTTATCCATGTTTTCTTTCGTGGTAGTGGATGTAGGCCTTCCACTGCTAGGATCATCTTTAATGCTCTCACGACCGCGCTTAAACTCAGCTACCCACTTCTTAAAAATACGAATACGATGGAGCAGACTCCCCCAAAGTACTCACCATATCTTGATGGATGTCTTTTGGTGATAGGCCTTTTTTATTGAGGTACTTAATGACTGCACTTTGTTCAATTTTCTCCATTATTGAAAATTGCTTCAGATTGCTTCAAACAAATAATCACAGAAAATTTATATTGTGCGGTATCGGAATGAAACTGCGCACAATAAATCAATATGACACATACTAACAAATGACGGTAGATTTTAAAAAGATGTCATAGCTCCATGTAGGTTAGGCCACGAACTTTTGGATCTACCCTCGTACATAGTAATATACTTATTACTTATTGGATTGTCAATAGAGTATACCTCCAAAGTAGTTCAAAATAAATCTTAAAGCAATTGGGTCAGAACTTTTTCGGTTTTTCTAAATAATACACATTTTTATTCGGACAACATAATATTAGGTATAAATTATGTTTTTTTGCACTAAGATTCTACCCTGAGCCTATCGCTTGCACTGAGACTCTACCCTGATCCTTGCAGATTGCATATAGCTTTTATACTCTGTTGTATGTTGAGTTAAACTCAAACTTGCGAAAAGCGTTTAGGTGTTTAATTAATTTAAAAGCTTTGTAAAAGTAATAGGGGACCGACTTTGTCAGACAATGCGACTGTTCTTTTGTCCTTTTTCAGAATAGGCCACTGAAGCTTAAGTGTCCTTATTCTTAGCTTGTTTTATTATTTACTTTAAGTAAACCTTGCACAGTAATGTCTAGGATCTAAATCACGAAATGTAGCTTGAGTAACGCATAGTATTTGTAGCATCAACATACACGTATGTCGTCTATTTATATATATTTTTTTGAAAATATAGGACAGCGAACCAACAAGCAGAGGATATTCTTGTAATAAGACTTTTAAATCTGACTGTTCATCTGGAACGATAACGGAAAACAACTGAATAGATAGTAATGGAGTTTTTAAAGTTCATGATCATACATAAAATGAAGTGAGATCGCTAGAGCTAATCGTCCCAGGAGTCACGAGCGTAATATAACTCTCTATTGATGACAACTTTATGAAAATCAAGACAGCCTTTTCAGAGTTTAAATAAGTAAAATTTAATTTGTAACTATCTCGTACAAACGAAATTTGTCTCTAAAACTATAAAATATTTAATCAGTATAAGAACTTAAGTGCACCTAGTACACCAAACATTACGTAACGATAATTTCCAATGTTCTAATAAAGCTGTGTCTACGAACAAATTATTACAGTGGAAGTATTTAAGGGCACAGAATATAGGGCTTTGTATAAGTATCATAAGACGGCCTTCGACAATGCGATCATTGTTCTTTTGTACTTTTTTAGAGAAGGCTTCAAAAGTAAAAGTGTTAAGAACACTTTGTAAGATTATTTACTTTGTGTTAAGATGCCTTGAAGCCAATTTCAATAGGTACCCTATCCAAGATAAGGTTTTTTGTGAGAGAGATGCACATGGCTCTCGTGACGGTAGGAGACAACTGTGAATCATAGACACCATAGATATTACTGGTGCCTCGCTGTTTTAAGGCTTGGATTTAAGGCTTATTGTGCAAGCCTACTGGCTAACCTACCATCTAGGCCGGAACATGACAGTCATTATGGCAGCACAAATAGGTAAGTAAGTCAGTGGATTCCTACTCCGGTAAGTCACTGAGTAGCACTCTTCCACCAGTGGCTTTGATATAGACCTATATTTTACCTTCTGCTCGCCGCTTACGAGCAGCCTAGCTGAGAAGCAGATAGTCTATTCTACCCAGTGGACCCGTACCGAAGCGGGGAATAACTACTATGAAGGGAACGAGACAGGCAAATAAATCAGAGTTTAGGCAACCACTGTTTTTAGTAATTAACTAAAACTAGTGGTCGCCCGTTGGTAGAAATGTGACCAAAATAAATTTTAATATCTTGTTGATAAGAATATATAGTATCATCAAAATATATTTGTTTATGTGTGTCAAATGCATGGTAGTGTGGGTAATGTTTTATTTATTGATTTAATGTACTTTATAAGCATTATTACTGAAAAAGATTAGCGTTCTGCACTTCTCCTACACATAAACTATAATTGTGCCAAATTTTACGGAGAAGCCATTTTCGTAAAAAGGGGTCCAAAGTTTTGGCATCACGTATTAATATATAGATACCTTAGTAACAGAACTCTAGTAAGTCTATCTCTGTTTGCAGGTACGTTATTTAAATTGGACGTTAGTCCAACTAAAGTCCAAAAGCTTAAGATAATAAAATAATAAGCATATATATCTTCCCTCGATTGATAGAAATTGTAGAGTGCCAAGTATGTCTATAGCTTACTAACGCCTATAGTAACTACTAATAATACCTACAGACTATTCGCAGATTGCTTTCGCAACAGGAAGATCAGAGTGAGAGAGAGGTAGATTGAAAGAAAGTATTGGTGTACAACTACAAAACATCATTTCTCCGTTGGGTAAGTCAAGTGGAAAATAACCATATCGATTGTCAACACATAATACAATGAACGGCTCTAGGTCCGGCACCTAGATTGACATTCCATTATCAAATCAAACCTGAGGGTTGCCAACTCTCAAAAGAACCAAACCGGAGGCTTTTATAAATCGGAGGCAAGGGTGAAGTATCGAAAAAAACTTATACTTTTTTTAATTTATATTGCCTTGGAACAATAGATAGCAATTGTCGAGAGCGTACTAAAGCGCGAGCGGAGCAAATGGTGCTTGGGGGACGGGAGTGGAGTGCAAAGGTAAAGTAGCAGATTTAATTTTGTTTATATGTGCTAGAAGGTTTCCTTTCAGAAGAAAACGTATCAGGTTTTCCGGAGACGTCATTGCGTCCCGGAAGCACGTGATGTTAACCGTTATTACCGGAGTCACCAGGGCATTCCGGCAGAATTGAAAACCCAAGTCAAAAGTAGAGAAGTCCCGAAAACGTAGAGATAATGTAGAGGAAGCCTGGCAGAAAAAAACCAGAACATATGACATCACGGTGTGAATTTGGAAAATATTATCAGGCAATTAAGATAATTGGCCAGTTATCAAATTACTAGATAATTATTCAGACCTAACTGGTTTTTAAAGATCACTCATGTCTAAAATGTAAAACAAATTCAAAGTATCCATAAGGGCAATAATAAATCGAAATCAATAGTACTATCCTTAATCTTTTAGCCGCTTGTATATCAGTGCTCGCAGTTGTGTTCCGGTTAAGTACGGTAGCTTTTTCTAATTCTACTAATAAATTTTGGAGATTGAATAATGTGATGTAGGGGTCCATATAATTGCATTTCATGTATGTAGAATTCATAAGCCTATGCTCGCCTTTTACGAGCTGCCTGGCAAGAAAGGCAGATGATCTATTCTGCAAAGGAGCCCGGACCAACACGTTAGTCGCTCCCGCTTCACTTTCGCTTTGGTCACGCAGGTTTGACCGAATCCTTAGTGAGTAAACAATTTTGTGGGATTCCAGTTAGTGGTATTGCATTCTCAAATTCATATGGCAAAATATTAGTATTACTACTGAGAAGATACCTACAAAGGATTTATCCATGTAATAAAGGGTAGTAACACTTACTTGCGAAAGTCTTAACTCAAGATGAAACATATTTGCTGTCTTTAGACGTCATACATGACATGAATTTGACCTTGAAATCCAACTGTCGAACAATAAAAAAAAAACACTTTTCTATTATAAAACATATGAAAATACATTGTGGTGTATTGGTGGAGGCTTTATCCCATTGTAGTCAAACATTGTGGTTATGAATACGAAAGACGATCGTTCTTTTTACACTTAAAATGTATTTAAAAATACTCACATTACATTTTTATCATCAGTGGTTCAAACAACAAACAACCTTCAACGTTTTTTTGATTTATCGAGTTTCAAAGTTTTGTAAAACATAAGCTATATCCAAAAATAGCGATAAATCTAGCAAGGTAAGCTCAAGTCAATTAGTTTGGATAATATATTATACGAAAATGTTTTACAAATGTAAATGTCACTGGGCTTTTAAGCTCGGAATACCGGCTTTTGGAGAGATATCCTTGGAGTATATGTAAACTAGAGGACACGCAAATCAAAATAATGTAAACAAAATATAGTGCGTTTTAATTGTTGAAGGAGATGTGTTTATCTTTTTGAATATTTTTTTTGGCATCAGAAATAGGTACATTCAAATAGGTACGTTTATTTGAGATATCACAGAGGTCTCACCCGACTAGGAAACCGCTTGCAATCACTTGTGATCACTTTATATAAAGGAAACCAGCCTGCTCGTTAGCCATCTAACCCATAAAAAATTATACTTGTACTAGAATGTTAATGCATCAAACATAGGATTTCAAATCTTGAAAACAACTTCGCCTTTTAAACAAACATTTGGTACAATATTAACAAAAACATTAGAATTATTATTGAAATCTAATTCATCAAAACTATACTAGGTTTTATGAAAACTATTATTTATGCAAGGCTAAAACTAATAAATTTATCGTGTTATCTTTAACTTTTAATCTTCTTAAAATCGTTATTTTTTTAAGTCACCATTAGTCACTACCCAATAACTTTGAAGTTGCTAATACCATTACCGTTACACTCCTTTCAGGATGCGTAGATTCTATTGTAATGAATTATCTAAGACGTTTCACATTAACTTACGATATTAAGTTTATCTTCAATCTTTATCTCAGTGATTCATACCGGTTGTCTGTTGAGTCTCGGATTTTGATTCCTGCATATTTTATGTGCACATTAGATTTAATTAATCATTTTTGCTTTTGGTTTATCTGTTTGATTTAAATATTGGTCAGCCAGCAAACGGGCCGATATCTTATCTTCACGCCACGTCCCTTGAGTGGAATGGGTACGTGTTATATACAGAGCTTTTTATGTGAGAGGTCAACGCACAAGCCCACGGCTCTCCTGATGGTAAGACAAAACCGTAGCCTATATACACTGCAGATGTTACAGGTGCGTCGCTATTCTGAGGCCGAGATTCAAAGCCTATTGTGCAAGTCTATCGGCTATTCTACAATGCAGACCAGAACATGATAGTCGTTAAGCGGGAGGAATAGGTAATACGGTGGATCCCTACCCAGGAAAGTTGCTGTGAATCACTATTCCTCCAGAGATTTTAACCTGTGCTCGCATTTTACGAGGTGCCTGGCAAAGAGGCAGATGGTTTATTTTACTCAGCGGATTCGGACCGACACGGCGAAACAAATACTGGAGAAAATAAAAGAATGCAACCACAAACATACTTAATTTAAAAAAGTTATATATTTTTAAATCGCCTTTGTGATCTAGCGGTTCGGTTCGATTCTTGGGTCGAAAATTGGGTTTTTCCTATTTTCTAATAAATAAAAAAAGGTTGCTCGGAATTAGATATGTGCCCGATTGTGAGACCTAGTGTCTTCGGCTGGTCATGGGTGCCCTGGTTATACCTCTGTCTACCTCTTTGGGGACATGGACGTGAAGATTATTTTTTTATATATTTTTAAGGTAATAGGTTGTTGTGTTGCGTAAAAACAGCCCATTTAATCAACTATTGTAATTTATGAACACTCTGTAAACATATGACAAGAATACTCTTTTATAAACATATACTATTTATCACAACATTTTTTTTTACCGCTGAATAAAATTTCAACGTCAGCAAGCTAACACTAACACATAATAGCAGTGTTTCATAAGCCAAAGCTTTTAAAAACGACAATAAATTAAAAAACGGTTGAGAAGCACTAAAACTGTCTTAAAATATTTAAATAACTGCACATATTTCTAAAATACTATTTATTCTCCTTTTCATATATATCTTATTTCTTGTAAAAAATTGGCAACCCTAATTACGACCTCACGTTTGAGTGCCTATAAAAAGGATATATACAAACGTAATAAGATTTTGCATTACATAATTCACACATAATGATTGTAAGGGTTTGTAGCACTAACAACTTCAAGTAGGTCATATGAATTCAGAGCTGTCCAACTTCAGAATAGCACATTTAGGTCTGGAAATGTAATTACATGGTGTCCATGAAGTTTGCATTAACAGAGACTAAAACCTTTATCTCTAATGTTACAAAAATAAGCCTTTTTTACTTTCCAGAATAAGAGTTACCTAGATGATACAAGTATGAGGTATGGCAGTTATCAAAATTTGTTTGTTAAAAAAAATAATATTCTATCACCATCAGAATGCTACATTGTTAAAAGTATGTGGCATATGAGTTAAAACATTGAATTTCTTAGATGTAAAGCTATAGTGACCCTGGGGCCAAAGTTATAATATTGGGTCAGTTTCTAATCATTCAATAAGGTTCATATACTTATAAGATTTTTTTACGCACTGACGATGCACATTGTGAACATGAAAATACAGCGATTTAAAAGCGTTGCAAACGATTGTAACGCGGTGTTACCGCACTAATAACGCGCCGGGGACAAGTTCAATTTGCTTGTCAGTTTGAAAAACAATAATTCTTGTGCAAACGTTTTATTTCTCTCTCTCGGTCTTGCTAATAAATATAGAATTAAAGAACCTTGGTGTTTTAGGGTTTCGTTAGTATTAAACTATAATACACGTACCTACTTAGCCCTTTGAGTAATTTTGTCTATTACCAAGATAATGATCGTTTTAACACAAAAAAAGAAAATAAAAACTCGTTGAACACATTTTTAACAAAAAACTGTCCGAAATTGGATTTTTAACCTATAACATGCTTCCACATCATCCACATGTAGCATGATGCTGGTTGAATAGCAATTTTAGATAGTGTTTAGCTAAACAAGCGTTATTTTTTTCTAAAGTCCTTATTATTCGTGTATTTATGGTTATCCTACACGAAATAAAGCAGCGAAATGACGTGATGAACAAGTAACAACACGTCTAGGTGCTTTTGAACTTCGTAGATTGGTCTTAAAACTGACTTTTCCAACACCACTCCTCGCATCTACAAAGTAGGAAACCTAAGTCTTACTTTGTACGATTGAAGTGTTTTCGGAATTTCAGGTTAAATACTAGAAAACCTAGCGCCCTTTTTTCACAGACTAAAAAAGGGTGGTTATCAATTCGAATGTTAATTTTTTTTATGTTATGCGATGATTCGGCCAATAGCGAATCGATTTTAATGGTTCTTTTTTGGAAATTAGGTCGTGGTTCCAAGGTGGTTTCTTAGGTATTGATTTTATCATTATCCGACTTGTAGTTTTTGAGTTATACTTAACAATGCAAACATTTTCATTTATGTTTATTACTCAAAAGTACCAAATAAAAAAATAATTTTAGAAATCGTTTCCGAAATGACTGATAACTAGATTTACATACTTACATAAAATAAATATTGGAGGCATACATATAATACTCCATTAATACAGATCTTTATATAAAAATAGATCAAGATTTACAAAAGATAATATAATACGCAGATTGATATCATCACTGCATCTCCAGATTCCACCAAAAAAATGGTAAAACTGATTTTTTGACCTAAAACTATAAGTACTTATTACTTGATGGGTGAACGTCAGTGGTATTTTTCAAAAACGACTTAGTGCAATTGAAAAAACGTAGGAAGTTTTAGGAATTTAATAAAAAAACATTGAAATATCTAACCTTATCTGGTCTACTACGGGTATCTTTAAGCACTTAGATAATGACAGTGTCCTTGCAAGAATCCTACGCATGGGTGGCAAGCTAATACGTTTTTGATGTCTTTTTAATACAACCACAAGGTGAAACAGTGTTAACCTTTGATTAATAATATTAGATACGCCATTACTAATAGTTTCAAAATTTTCGTGTCCAAGTTGTACATTTTATCATTTGAGTATTTAAAGACTATTTGCGAGGAATGGTGTAGTAGCACAAAACATCTCCCTTACTAATAAAATTGGACTGGAATCTCATTCTTTGGACCCTTGTCGTGGTAGCTGATGAACAAAACATAATATTACATTTGTTAGTGTCTGTGTGAATATTTAAGAATATGAGCTAATTTAAGAACATACATAAACAGATTTTATCAAAACATCGACTATTATATGCTTTTTATAAGTACATATTATAATGATATAATCGGGCAACAAAAAAAAGTGTGTTATTTCCAATTTTCTAAATAAATGTTGCTCGGGATTGGATATGTGCCCAGTTGGAGATAGGCTTAGTGTCTTCGGCTAGTCGTGGGTGCCCTGGTTGTGCCCCTGCCTACCCCTTCGGGGATATGGGCGTGAAGAACTTATAATATCATGTTGTTAACATGATTTACTACTGTTGAAAGAAAATGCCGTAGTAATTGTTCTCTAAAATCTAAAGATTATTGATAACAAACAATCAAATTCTCTAAATCTTACGTCAATAGTAACAGTGAACAACTAGTAACAACAAATTAAGCGACAAGATCTACCCCTGTACATATTTATTTATACACATTTTTAAACATTCTAAATATATCAACGCACAAGATTCAAACCAGTGAGCTTCGCTATACACTCTCTCTCTGCACTTCTTTGGTTCACTTTTGCTAAACAAAAATTAAGTTACACACCAGATCGTAAGTTTTATTAGTGAGGGGTTTTAATGGTAATGGCTCATCTACACTTTAATATCATTGGTGTAAATAGAACTAGAACCATTATATTAATTTGTCTTAACGCCTTGCTGGCGCTTATTAAATGAATATTAAGATGACATTCCACACTTCAATAACAGATCCACTCAGTTTTTTTAGTGGTGTTAAACTCAAACTAAAACTCAGGTGTTAAGAAATATGCAGCGCCTATGTTGATACTGATGATAGAGTGCTGTGCAGCAACTTGCCCGGGTAGGGATCCATCAACTTACCTATTCCTACCGCTGGAATATCTCTGTCGACGGTATATTTAATAAGGCGGTATAAGGCAGTAGACTTTCACTTGCAGTTCCATCCCGGCCTCAGGAAAGCGACGCCCTAGTAACATCTTATGGTGTATTGTATCTTACCGTCAGGAGAGCAGTGTTCTTGTTTGCTTACTAAAAAAATGTGGACACGAAACAATAGTATCTTCACGCGCATATCAGGATTAAGTACCTACTTAGCCGATCTACTGCTAGAGATTGCGTTTTCAAAAAAAAAGTCACAAAAAAACATATTTGTTAAAAATTTAAACTTGTAGAGTGGACTTGAATGAATAAAAAACAAATAGAATACTTACATTAATAGAAGAAGGCGTTACTTTGCGGAAATCCATACTTAAATCTAAATAAAATTATTTAATTTGCAATTTTCCGCCAAAAAATGTATACGTATTATTGCGTAACAAAACAGATAAAATAGTACTGAGTTTTTAGTAGTATGTGTATTGTTGGTGCTACTAAAACAGTTTAGTGGTGTGTATTGTGTGGAGCTGGATGTATTTGGGAGTTTTAGCTTCCGGTAAGTCCAATTCATTCTTAGCGCACTATTTTGTCTGTTTTGTTACGCAATAATACGTATACATTTTTTGGCGGAAAATTGCAAATTAAATAATTTTATTTAGAATACTTACATGTTCCTTGTATTTGGACAATTTCTCTTTGCACTATTTTCACCTTGTTGACTGGACTATTATAATAAAAAAGCAAGCATGATACTAACCTTCCTTCTCTCTCTTCTTCATTACAGAATAATCTCCAATAGATTAATTACCTGAAGCAAAACAAACACCATTAGACTGAAGCGTAAAACAAACCAATTAGTGAGGATTAAATATCACATTTATAAGCCCTTACTCTTAAAAGCTTTGGAGCTGAAAGAACATTTTTCTTAAGTACGGCTTCTCCTAGTGGGTGGAATGGTTTTTTTTTTGTAGAAAAAATAACTAACATGCTTTAACCAACAACTAGAGAAAGGTTTTTTGAAGGGGGTCTGTGCTTCAGAGGTACGATGTTGGATTTCACGAGGTCCCGGATTCGATTCTAATAATAACAATGTTACTTGGGATTAGGCAAGTGCACGGTTTAAGATAAGTTAGCCATTAATAATATTGTGGGACTTAGTATCTTCGGCTAGTCGTTGGTGTCCACTATGGTTGGTTTATACATTTGCCTAATTTTTCGCGGATACGGGTGTACAGATACTATTTTGCAATTATAAAGGACAAAAGGTATAAAATATAAAAGTTTTGCGATATAATTTATAAATTATTTCTTATAGCACATTAGTTACTAACCGCGGCTTCGCTCGCATTTAAGTTATTAAAAAGTATCCTATGTAACTTTTAATACATCTAAGAATATGTGTACAAAGTTTCATAATTATTGGTTAAGAATTTTTCGCGTTAAAATTGTAAGAAACAAACTTACATTCGCATTTATAATATTAGAAGGGATGTGCATAAAACTATAAGTAAACCAATCTTCAGTATGTGAAAGAGCCCTCCGTCTTCACGTAATTTAATATCACAGAAAATGCTAAAACAGCCAAAATACCCATTCTATTATGTCATATTATACCATCCCAATATAATAAACGTAAGGTGCATGAAGTAATTTCATGAAAATAGGTAAAAGCAATAAATTGACAGCAAAACCCGGGGTCAGGTGTCTACATCGCTTGAGTGGAAGGCAAACAACAATGTTTACTCACGAGATTGGGGATTACGACCTGCCTCACAAGGCATGCCGAGAAAATGGTGGAATTGAAATTTGTTTCGGCAAACTCTGATAACTCAGGTATTAGATGAGTATCGCGGTTAATGGAAAAAGATCAAGTTTGGGAACCGCAATTATATTGGAATACAAGTAAAAAACAGCTTTTGGTTAAGTAGCTGATCCGACAGAGGTTGTCCTGTCTTAACTATGAATATATAATTCTTATGTTTTGAAATGTTTAGCCATACTCACATTTTTTATAAGACAATCAATATATTTAAGACATTAATTATCATAAAAAAAGACTTAGCGAAATTGTTGCATTCGTTCACGAGTGATGAGATGATCAAGGGATATATCGATTTATTCTATATTTACCATATAGATTATCGACTAACTAATCCGACAGACGTTATCCAATTTTTTATTAATATTGAAGTTTTAGCTGTTTCAATGTTTCGCTAAACTTACTTTTTTTTTCATAAGAACGTCCTGACAATAATTAACACAGCAAAAATATAATCATTCCATCTGTATACGCATGATGCGATGACCAACGGAAATAAAGATTCATTTTTATATATGAGTGTAAAATTATTATATTTACAACCTGTAAAACCTTATAGCAACATTCTAAACTGGGGTCAGGTGTCTCCTCCCAAAAGGGGAGCAAACAACAATGTTTACTCACGATATAGGGGATTATAATGTGCCTTACAAGGCATGCTCTTTGAGATGGTGGTGTTAAAATTTGTTTCGAAAACTCTTACTCAGGTATTAAGTTTGGGAACCATTACATATTTTCAAAAAGGTCTTAGGTTTATGTTAGACAGCAAACAAGCACACTGCTCTCTTCATGGCCCGTGGACACCATATATGATGAGTTTGGTAGTCCTTGCTATAACTGATTTCCCAACCTCCTGACCGAAAGACAACAGTGTCGATCACTGTCATTATGGCAGTAGAAATAGGAAAACGGTGTGTCCCTACCCGGGCAGGTTACAGCATCGCACTTGCATTCTTGGTAATTACCTATTGTGACGATTTGAAATATTTTTGTGAATATTCTTAATAATAATTGTTGATGATTGGAGGATTTTCAAATACTTGGTATGGCAATACTGTCATGACAATGGCGGTTGAAACTAATTTTAAGAATCACTCTGCTCATTACTTTCAAGTTTCAACGAGTCAAGTTGTGTTTATGGTTGTATGTTGTTGTTCTTGTAGGCAATTGGCATTAAATTTGTAGTTTGAAGAAGTACTAGTTTTATTTAAAAGGACTATTACAGTAGTTCGAAGTAGTATTCGTTTAGCCATTTAAATTGAACCGTTACACTATATTAATATATAGATCCATATGATAAAGAGGTAGATCGTCTATTCTACACAGGGTACCTCCGTCACAACAAGAAAAAATATAAATCAAAACCTAAGTTACTTCAGACTGTCGCTACATTCTCAACATGCTAAGATGTTAAAAGCTAGCTGATATAGTCCGACACTTTTCAACGCCAATATTTTAAAGTTCTTTATCGATGCCATTATGTCTGACATCACTAGCGTCTAGGGTTACCACATTTAAAATTAAACGTAGCTCATTTGCGAAAACATTAAATTTCTCAAATTATGATAGTTTTATATTACGCGTAATTATTATCTTTTTGATGCTAATAGACGATCCTACAATTGGTCACACAACTCGTTACAGCCACAAAATAAATAACTTTAAGGAAGTCATACATGTTCAAACAAATATATAATGTAACATCTTAATATTTCAACATTTTTCGGAAGAGAAATTTGTGAATACTTTAAGCGATAATGTATTGATAAATACTGAGAATATTCTTTGATGCTCTTTATATCTTTATGTGATTATAAGCGAACAAATAGATAATAACAGATACAAATAGGTATTAACCCCCGAATGAATTTTCACAAATGTCGGATAAAACTCATGATACATTTGCAGTGATAAATGCAGATTGTTTGTTCAATTTGTGCAAAAGACCTTTGTTCCTTATTTTAAAATTAATAAATTATGTATTTACGTAACCTCCGAAACCGGCGTGTTTGTATGAAAAAGGTAATGAATGTAAAGGAAGCAAGACAGATTTGTCAGGATCGTAAGGTCTGGCACTCGATACTCTCTGCCTACCCCGTAAGGGACTTGGCGTGAAGATATGTATGTAAAATAATTCATAAGGACAAACTCTAGCGTAAGGTGGTAAGCCCTAACATATTTGTCCTCTGGTTGTTGATTTTAGAAACGAAGCTTTTACGATTATTAAAACCTGAAACTTATTCTTTAATACTATAATTGCTAATTATCCATTCATTGGAAAATCTGGAATACATTTTTTCTTATTGTTATAGCTTAGAACTGCATTTATAGATGAAATGTTGAATTTAAAAAAAACTGTATAATTTAATAAACTTGTGAATTATTCGGAAAAAATGCATCAGACAGGATCTATACCCGTACTCTGTCAGCGAGAAACGAAGAGTACAAAGCACTTCCTGACTGAGGTGAATTTTTTTCTTTGTATAAAATTTTTAATAAACATTATTTGTTTAAATATATCAGCACGCTTTTTAGAACTAAGCTAAAACAAATAGAATCACGAGGCCTAGCTTGTTTCGCAATAAAACAATAAAAAAAACAGGGTCATCAACTTCACAAGACGAAGATGTGCCTTATCAGGGTGTGGGGTGTTGCCACTTCAGAAAATTGCTTTGTCCCGACACAATGACGTATTGTTGACGTATTCGATTCTTTCTGGACAATGAAACGTGGATAGCATCTGCTATCACGTCATCTACTTGAGAAAATGTTTATATTTTGCTATCAGAAATGGGAAAAAATAATGTTTATATCCAATAATGTAATGTAAAGTTGCTTGTTCGCTGTCATATATGCCACAAAAGATTTTAATACCATCGAACGGAATGTGAGTCTTTTTGGGGTAGAAAATGTTTTTGATTTTATAAGCTATTCTAGGTTTTTGTCTATAGATAAGAGTGTTGAATACGTTGTAAGCCTTTTGTAAAAAATATTGGAACAAAGAAAAGCAAATTATGGATTCAATAGGTAGCGATTACATTAACGTTATAAATAAACGAAAGTATTAAGTATTGATACGGTAGTCTAGATATCTTTGCGGTCTAGTTATGCGGTGTGCGCATTGACTACATGAGATCCCGGGTTCGATTCCCAGGTCGTGAAACTCAAAAATACGTTTTTTTTTTAAATAAAAACAACGTGATTGTGATCGGATAAGTGACCGTTTGGTGACATGTTTTTAACATATCACTTTATGGGAGTGAGTATAAATAGTCGCGGACTAGGTTCTAGTTGTACCTGTGTCTACCTCTTCGGACACACGGGTCTTAAAATAAATTTATTACATTTTGCATAAGATGAGACAAGTTTTTTGCATGAATATTTGCGTGAATTACCCAACTATTAAAATCTTAAACATTGTACATGTTTTTCGATTCCTCCTCCTTTATTAATAGCAATTACAAATATGTTCATATATTTTCCAAAAAAAGGTTACAGCTTCACTAACGGTAAAATAGCCAGGAGTAAAATGTGGCCATGACCAAAATATATCGTATATATTTATGCAAATATAATGTTTCTATTTGGGTTTTAGCTTATTGCTCCGGGCTTCTTTTGCAGAATAGACCATCTGCTTTCCTCCCAGGCAGCTCGAGGGCGAACATAGGCTTACATTCACCGTGACATCTGACTATATGATTAAGTTACGCAGCGACTCGCCCGGATTGGTATCACCTTGCCTACTCCTGTGTACCATAACGTCAGTGGTCAGTGCTTACCGTTGACGTATTCCGGTTATGAGGATAAGGTAGCAAGAAAACTTACTTTTACTAGAGGCTTAACATCTCGAACTCTGGTTGGCAACGCACTGCCACCTTTGGGTAGCGTGAATTTATAGGTAGGATAGGCAGTAGACTTGCAGATTGGGCGTAACATCCCTTGCACAAAACAATGACGAACCTGTACATCTCTGATGTCTATAGGATACGATTGTCTCTCACCATTAGATAGCCGCGTGCTCGTCCACTTTTTTATGTCATAAGAATTCTTTGGGATTAAATGAATTCCTACAATTAGTGCGACGATATTAATTTACTTAGATACGTCTTCATTTTTCATAAACATCCTCCAACAAAATACCTTAAATAAAACTCCATTAGCCTAATAGCTTACATTTATAAGTTTTAAATCCCAAGTAGTTCCGGTTGCCATAAAAACGGGCGTGAACCATAAGTTTTCCGAGAAACAAGACTTGGCAACATCGGCTAGTTCTCAAGCTACGGGGGACGTAAGCGATTTAAAAGAGCCGAAGCTTTCAAGTATTGGATGTAGGGTTGTCAACTGGTATGATACATTAACGAATATTTTTTGCAATTTTCGAAAAAGCTTTGTTTGCTTCGTTCAAAAGATAAAACGTGATTTCCATTAACGCAACTAAAGATTTTAACGGTCGAAAGCGGCATTTAAATTATAGGTAGCATTAAATTAATCATTTAGAATAACAATAAATAAACTTAAAGCAACAGTAATCCGTGAAATAAGACATTAGAAAGCAGAATAAGCTGTTGACACTTGAGACCGCAGAGTTCTGCTAGGCTCGCTCGAATTTACACAACCGCCATATTTGTCGTTAACCTCACTAAGTCAGTACTAACCATCGTCGTGCTTAACTTGGTCCAGGATATTTGGTCCGACTATCCTTACTCCTTAATTTTGTCCTTTTTTTATGACATTGGAAGGCAAACAAGCAGACGGATTTCTTGATGGTGAGAAATTCTCGCCGCCTAGAGATACCAAAGGTGGTAATGGTGCGCTGCCAACCTGAGGCCGGGATGTTAGGCCTCGGGCAAAAGTAAGTTTACCGGCTACCTTACCCTCCAAACCAGAACACGTCATGATGTTATGGCGGCAGGAATAGGTAAGCCGGTGGTACCAATCCGGGTGATTCGCTGCGAAACTCTAACGCGACAGGTGCCTACATTTTAGTTGTTAAGAAATCCACGTACGTTATTAGTTTTTCTGAAGATATTATAACAAAATCTTTTTAGGATATAAACTCGCGAGTTTTATAATGAGAATAACTTTCTTTAATATTGCACAATAAGGCATCAACTCAAAATGAAAAGATTTCATTGAATGTACAACCCTAAACAAGACGAAGTGCACTTACATAGACTGTGGTTGCAAAATTCACTCTCCACAGGTCAGTCACCCCACTCATTAGACGATAACTCCATTCGCGTGACAGTGACAAGTGTATTAACACGCTCCGACAGTCCAACGCGGGATGGGAATTTATTAAAAACGTCACGTTTCACACCCTTCAGAACGAGGCTATTTTCACGATAGTTTCGATTGAACGGAAACTTTTATGATGGAATATTGGTTAAACTTCGAGCATATTTTTTGGTAATAGATTCTTTTTAATGTAAAACGATGTTGACTTAAGCCTGTTTTATTTTGTAGTTATGTCTGTTTTATTATTAAAAATAATTTGAGTTACTACATCATTTAAAGCAACAGGCAGGTTATTAATCTTTAAGTGAAGGTTGCTAACTCAGTTTAACTAATCACAAAAATGCCAGTTACTTATTGTTACTACAGTCTCATCGTCCTATGATAATTTTTTTAGCTCGTCATTGTTATATTTTGGTTTAGGTAGACTAGTCTGTCAAATTAGGTCAGCGCTTGATATCCGGTCTTGACAAAACGTTAAAAATTTAGTTTTAAAATCATAATTTTATTTTAAAACCATAAACTTCAAGAAACAAATTCTAAAAATTCATAAGTCTAAAATTGAATTGAGAAAATCGTGTCAATTAACTATACAACACTAGTTCAGACAAACAATGGCAAAATTTCACCTAACAAGCATACACGTGTAAATGAAAAAACAAATAAAAAGAAATAAACTTAACAGTGTTAAATCATCAATAAAAACCATAACCCAAAAGAAAATACGAAAGAATAAAAAAAGTAAACCTGTCATAACTCAAAATTTAATTAATTTCGTGTTAATTTTATGACTTACCATTTTTCAATGTAACATTTAACCCAACATCATATCCAAAAGATAAATGTCACGACCAACAGAAATAAACAGTCGTAAAAAAGTGTTAACGTCAGTTCTATTTTAACTAGGCGTATTTCAAAGCGTGTCATTTTTACAACTATATCCTGCGTATTAATTACAAAGCTGGAACTCGCTCGGGTAAAACTATTATCAGGAACTACGAATAGTTTGAAATAGTTTCTTTGGCGCACCGCCAGAGCTCGCCCTGATAGATGGCAGTACTTTGCTTTTGACACGGTAAACAAAAATAATAATATTCAGCATATTTTGGATATGTACGAATTTCTGTTCTCAATTTTTATTGCTTTTCCTGTAACATTAGTTTGTCGACAAATTGGGTTTGTTTCGCTGAGTGCTTCTTACCTTGTATCGGTTTTATTTATGTATCGGAACAAAAATAATTGTCGAAAAATTGTTTTCTTTGTAATACACCTGATTCCAATTATTTTGCCCAATTTATCTACGAAGGTATTATTTTTCCGAAGCATCCGTTACACCTGTATACCCATGTTGCTCTGGAATGTTCATGATTAATCACAAGAAAGACACAACAATATTAACGTCATTCAGAGCTGAACTTTGATAGTAAATTATTGATAAATCATGCAACTTCCAAATTGGAATTTTTATAGTTAAGGAATTCCAAATTTCTATAGTTAAGGAAGTACCATTTTAGAGAGTTTTTCTTATTAATCTTTGGTGACATATTAGATACTCTTTATAGGTAGCCGGGCTTCTTTCCAAATTTCTATAGTTAAGGAAGTACCATTTTAGAGAGTTTTTCTTATTAATCTTTGGTGACATATTAGATACTCTTTATAGGTAGCCGGGCTACTCTTCGTTATATCTGTAGAACGCCATAAAGCAACAAACAAACATACACTGGTTTATAAATGAACGGCCAACAGATTTCATTATTATATAACCCCACGAAATGAAACATGTATTTGCTAATTAACTTTAAATGTATAGATGTTAGCATAGATGTTATGGCGACAGGAATAGGTAAGGCTATGGTACCAATCCGTGCCGGAATGGGGGCGGGGTAGCCGGTAGACGCTTCTATAATACATATAATTGAAACTGTCTACAGGCCACGGTGGTGTCTTATCAGGAAATATATGAACTTGTTTGCTGCCTTTTGAAATAAACAGAAATTCTTCAAGTATATTTTGGCTGACTGTTTTTTCCATAAACATTATTATTATTTGATGATGATGATCGCCTCTGTGGTCTAGCGGTCCGAGTGTTGGACTTGACTGCATGAGGTCCCGGGTTCGAATCCCGGGTCGGCCAACAGCTAGTTAGTGCCTAAGTTTTTTTTAGTTTTGACTTAAATGACTTATTCTTTTTAGCATACATACATACATACATAGATTTCTTCACGCCAAGTCCCTTACGGAATAGGCAGAGGGTATCGAGTGCCAGACCTCACGATCCTGACAAACCTGTCTTGCTTCCTTCACATTCATAACCCTTCTCATACAAATCCTTTTAGCATTGTACTATAACCTATAACTGTAAAAATGCTATCTTATTAGCACTCTTAATTAAGCTTTAGCCGTCTAATCAATAAACATGGATTAAAGTACTCCAAGGTTCAATCTGGTAATAGTCTTTATAACAATACTATACCGAGTATAATATCAGCTTTATTTTACTCCTACTATAATGTCAAAAGTATCTTCAAGTCCATATCCCCGAAGAGATAGGCAGAGGCACAACCAGGTCACCTACGACTAGCCGAAGACACTAAGTCCTACAACGTGATAGGTAATTTTTTTTATTAGAAAATTTGAAAACCATAATTTCTTTTTGTTGCTCGACCCGGGAATCGAACCCGGGACTTCATGAAGTCAAGTCCAACACCTGGACCGCTAGGCCACATAGGCGATAATATAATCTTATTTTTACACCCCGTTTATTTATAAGGCGACTATATTTTTGTAGTACTACATATATTATTCCTCTCGGTTTCTTTTTACAAAATATATTACGTAAAAAATAAAAAAAATACCGCACCGGTAAACATAACTGTCCTCCGTGTTGCGCATCGGGTAAACAATATAAAAAATACATAGTGCCCATTCAAGAATACCCCACAACAATCTAAAGTTCAAATTGCAAACAAAAATTAGCATTTCAGTTCACGAATAAAATTTTACAATTCAAGCTGAAGTCGTAACCACCAACAGACGTAATACAGAACTATCATACCATCTAAAACTATTCTGAAACACGCAAAATTTCCGTTAAAACTCTCACTTGCTGGAATTTCCAACTACCTTTTTCATGTTCAACTTAATTAGATCGTGTAGTTTTGCAGCTTGTCTTCTGAGGGCTCGTGGGAAAATGGAGGATCTATATTACTTTATATTTGTACGAATGAAGAGTACCGGAAAATATAAGAAAGAGGTTATGTTACTTTGTCTTTATCATTTCTCGAAGAAATAGAGACAAAGACGGATTTTTGCAAATCAAGAAAACTTGTAAATATATAAGAGCACTAGCAGTTTCACGCAGCGTAACTTGGCTTCTACTGCACCGATTTCGATGAAACCTGCCTGTTACTCAGGGATAATGTAGCATTCTAAAGGTGAAAGAATTTTTGAAATCGGTCCAATAGTTTCGGAGCCTATTCATAACAAACAAACAAAATGAAACCTTTCTTCTTTATAATATTAGTACAGAGGTATAGATTTAAGATTTTTTATGGCAAAAGTCAGCGAACAAGCACGGCTGAACAACCTTAGCCTACACACCATAGATATTATAGGTGCGTTGCATACTATCGGCGCTAGTAATTTGCAAGTTTACAGTTGCCCTACCGGATCCCGAGCGAAGTATAACTCTATCATCATAGCGGCAGGAATAGATAAGGCGGTAGATTCTTACTCCTGCAAAGTGCTGCACTGTACTCTACCACCAGTGGTCATGTTGGCAATGACCCTGTAGACTTTGCTCGCCACTTATGACCTACCAGGCAGCAGGTGGTCTAAATTCCACAAAGGACCAACATGGGGCATAAAAATAAAAAGTAGAACTTTAACTTGTTAGCACGCATTTAAAGTCGGGGGTAGAAGTTAATATAATATAATTAATAGCAGCTAACTTCAAGAGTATGGGCAGCCATTTTTACTTGAGGTACAATAAAATACAATTTCGACTCCCGAGAACCCTCTAGCACTTCCGGGAAGCCCAGCAACTTCCGCCACCAGACTTCCGTTAGGATACCGCGCGTTATTTCATACTTTTTCAAGCGGTCCTTTTCAGAGTCGCTTTTGTCCAAAAAAGTTTCAGTGAGATGTGAAAAATTAATGTTCTCGGAAGGACGGTTTTATGGCTTTTTGGGTTAAAATATTTTTATTGTTATTTCTGTAACCTAGACAGTGTGAAATAGGTAATATAATTTTGCTGTATTTCGGACATTTGGTATTTTTTCATGGCGAAAATGCTTAAAAATGTATCTTCACACCCGTATTTTTGAAGAAGTAGGCAGAAGAACAACCATCCACGACTAGACATAGACGCTAAGCCCCACAATGTGATGATAGGTAGCCTATCCCAGACGTTTTTTTTATTATAAAATTGATAAAACACTTCTTTTTGTGGCCCAACCCGTGAATTCGAGCCGGGACCTATTGAAATTTAACAACCGGGTCAAGTACAACAGCTGAACCTCTAGACCATGAATCATTATCTTTTTAAACTAGATTATTCACCATGTTTGGTCAGTATCCAAGTGACTAAAATGATAATGTTTATTTGTTTTGTCACAGCCAAAATTTACATGACGGAAAATAGCTTTTTATGTGATAAGACAGCAAACAGACACATATCTTTCCTGATAAGAGACCACCGTGGCCTGTAGACACTATGATATCCGTCGTATCTGGTGTTAGACCTTTTGTGCAAATCTACCGGCTACCCTCCGGACCGAAACACGGCACTCTTTATGTCGTAAAGGCGAAGGACGTTATTAGCAACGGATTCCTCTCCAGACAACTTGCACAGCATTTTACCACTGGTGGTCTTGTTGGTCTTACAAGCTGCTACCCATACGCGGTACACAGCGGACCCTAAGGATTACTCTTGAATCTCAATTTTAGGCAAATTGGATTTTTTTGCTAACCTTGGCGAATATGTTGCTAACCTCGTGGCTTTTCCAACTTCACGGGACAATTTTAGGCCGAGCATTTGAGAGATTGGCATAATATGATGAGTAACCGATTAGTGTTAACTCCACCCATCGAAATAAAACACCACGGATCGGATTTCTTATATATAAAAAACCTTATTACTCGTGTCAAATTATGACACATCTAACTGTAATATTATTTGTAACTAGCTGCTACCTGCGGCTTCGCCCGCGTTTTCACAGAAACCCGGTGTGCGACCGAGATTAAAAATAGCCTATATGTTAATCCAGGTCACAATCTATCTGTCTTCCAAATTTCAGACAAATCCGTTCAGCCATTCGAACGTGAAAGAGTAACAAACATCCATACATCCATACTTACAAACTTTCGCATTTATAATATTAATAGGAAGGATATTATTATTGGAGTTAATACACTTTGATTAGTTACTCTTCATTTGCCCTTCTTTAACATATTACACACTGAACATCACAAACCTTTGACTCAAGTCGAAATGTGTCAGTTTTGATGCATTTAAGTGACGTAAATAACTTCATTGCTCAGCCACAGCGGACACTTTTCGCAATATACATTTAAATGAAACCATTATGGAATTTGATTAATTACCCAACCTCATTCACCGCCATATTTCACGATTGACAGACAAATCAACGTAATTACGATTTATAACTTATTCATTTGACTCCATTAATTTATTAATATGGTTACAAGATCAATCATCTCGATATTAAAGTCGAATTCCATGACTTTTTAAGAAACATCCAAAACCGTCATCATACACGTTATATAGTACATCTTTACGCCAACTTCCTGCCAAGTGTCTAGTGTTGCAATATAAATCTGCCTAGCCTCATCAAATTCGTTACTCTTATTCTACAAATGTGCCAGTTTCGGTGCCTCTTAGCACCATCCTCGGACAAAACCTTAGCGATTTGTATAATGTCAACCTAGGTCTCCTCTGGTATCGAAACCGTAATACCATTCTTATACACACATATTCACGCCAACTTCCTTGTGGGGTGCCAAGTTAAAGGGGGTTTAGCGCCAAGTGTTGCAATATAGATCTGCCTAACTTTATCCAATTCATTACTCTTATTATACAAATATGCTGGTTTCGGTGCCTCTTAACACCACCCACGGAATCCTCGGATAAAACCCTAGCGATTTGTGTAACGTCAACCTAGTTCTCCCCTTTTTTCTACATCCATTCATATTCGCATTGTATAGCTGTTATGTCAATTAGGCATCAACCATATGAGATAGAACTGGCTTTCTTAATGGTAAGAGACAACTGTCATTTAGACACCATAGATGTTACTGGTGTGTCGATATCTTGTAACTGCTATTACTTGGGCTAATTCATCGGCGTACCTGACATGAACTGAACAATGGCGGGCACTCGCTAGGGCATCACCCAGGTATGGGTAATACAGTACCGAACGAGAGTAGTCGCAAAACTACCACTCAGGCATAATCACGGTGCTAGTGATCAATAAAAAGTTAAATTCAGTTAGATAATCTACATCGGGACTTGTTAAGAACCGTCAGTCAGTCCACACATCCGATAATTTGTCTCTAGTCAAATTTTTTTTTGAAGCCTCAAAATTATGAAGAAAAATTTATGATCTATTGAAACAACAATTCATTGCAATGTTTACATTACATCCAAAGCCAACACAATTTAAACCCCGTATCTACAAAACCAAAGGCTAAAAACAGTAAAACGCAGTTAACACCAAAACGTTTGGGCGGCTGCTTCTCATCTGTTTAAGGGCAAACAAACCAGCGGTTAAGCTAAACAAGTCTTACAAAAGATTCTAACCTTTAATTCGGACTGGTAAGGTTTAAATTGCAATATTATTAATCATAGTTCATCAGTATTACAGGAACATGGGTTTCAGATTTTAAATCTTATGAGCAAGAATACATTCTGGTGTTTACAAGGATAGTACAGCGAGTGATTTTCAATCTAAATAAAAAAAACAAGCCACTGCTACATTGTCACAAAAACAAATTACAAAGAACAAAAACTCATGTTATTGGTATGTCGAGGAATTATTTACAACAAGTGCTTAGGTTAAATTTAGAACTTGGGAATGAAAATTTTCATCCCAGATTGGATTTGAACTGTACTACCCTTTAGTCTCAACGAATGCTCTAACCTCTTGAGCTTGAGGATTTAAACCCTGTGCCAAAATCTGTAATTCCTTGCTTAAAATTAAATTTTATAAAATTTGAAGAAATTTACTCTTTATGTACCATGTAAATGTGTTACCAAGTTGGTGTTAATAAGGAAGTCTGGAATTACTAGTATCTTACAGATTTCACTTAGTGTCTTCGAGTAGTCATGAACACCTTAGTTGTACCTCGGCCAACCTCTTCAGGTGTACAATAAAGTGTAAAATAAATAAATAAAATTGATGACATACTGTAAAAAGAGAAAAAATGTGCTCAAGTTGCTTTGTGTTTGAAACTGTTACCTAACTATTGTGAGCACTAGGAAAGAAAGTTGAGATAGCAATATGTAGACAACAATTTCTATCATCCAAAAATCCTTTGCTATACGACATCAAAAAAATAAACATCGCCATATGGTTGTCTAGTTAACATAATATATGAAGAGAATTGTTTAAAAAACATCCGATGACAGACATTAAGTGGTAGTATCGGAATACGACGCTCGAAGGCAAATGTTTCCCTTATTTTACAACATCGATGCTTCATCGGAACGAAAAGATAATAATTAAGGGTAATTTGCCAATCTGTTTAACGCTTTGAGATGTTTTACCGCCTCAAGCTTTTTTCTTGCTTATTTGTAAGTAATCTTAGAAACAAGTAATCTAAAGAACATGAAATAGGTGGGTTTTATAATAAACTGGCAAGCTATTTGAAAACGGCGGTAAAGCAAGTTTTTTAGGATAACTCACATAAGAAGATTTAATACCGTTGGCAAATCGTTGGTGCGCTGGATTACTAGTTATTCTGGCGTAGATGAATAAATTATTTTATTTTGCTAACTTTTTATTGCTATATTTAGTAAGCCATTTTTGGACGAACTGATTTAAATGGTTTGCCTTTAGAAAGATAGATCATGATCCCAAAGTATCCTGTTGTCCTATTTATCATATTTATAAATAAATATCCCTGGACAAGTTGCACAAATTGAATCTAACCCCAAAGTAAACAAATTATATGCTTGTGTTATGAATGTTAGTCAACGATTCTGATACATAGATATACTTAAATGTATACCAGAATAAATTTAACAAACACCCAGACCCGAAATCTAAATGTTCATCAAGCAAATGCCTGCACCCATCAGAAATCGAACCCGAGGCTTGCGATTGATCGATGTAGTTAGGCGTATACGCTAGCGACTCGGATTAACACATAGGATAGTTTTTATCCCAAAAATATGTTCCTGTGTGACCATTAACCACGCTGGCAACGCCGTGGGCAACAGATAGTAGGTACTATGTTTATGACATCATGCAAAATTATGCCAACAACTAAACTAAAAATATTGTTTTCGTAAAAATAATGATGAAAATTATAATTTCGACGATGTGCATGTTTGCCCTTCTTTTTTTTCGATTGAATATCAAGATGACTCGTATTTTTTTTTGTATTCTCTCATTTTACACATTTTAGAGATAGAAGACGAGGAAATTAAAATTCCACTTCGAATACCAGTGTATATTATTTTTTGTTATCTTAACTTGTAAATTTGAGTAACTGCGTCAGAAAATACTATTTACTGACTACTATTTACTGAGGACCTTTTAATTCGACCTCAATTTCCACTTTATCATATAATTTTTATGACGTTTAATTTCAAACTCTATACAACTGTATTAGTCATAAAAAACTAATGGTGTCTAAGCGCCAACCGGAAAATAATATTCATTAAGGAACTTAAAATTCCATCACAAATTCCAGTACCTAATAATAATTTTTAACACCTCTTAACTCTAAAACTCTCTACATATTAGTCATATTTGCCTATATATTAGCCAACTACGACTCAATTTGTCTAAGCGCCCACAGAGAAATCATATTTATCGTGGAACTTTAAATTCCACCTTAAATTCAAGTGTATTGATTTTTATCATGTCTAATTTCAAAACTCTATACAACAGTATTAGCCATCTAAAGCCAAATTTGTCTAAGCGTCAATAGGAAAATCATATATTTTATCAAGGAACTTTAAATTCCACCTCAAATTCAAGTATATTAAGGCCCCATACTTAGTCAGCCAGAAGAGCCAATCAGCGCACTCCCCCGTTCCATGATCACTATGAAATATTGCGCTCTAAAGTAAAAGTCTTAAGCGCCAAATCACTATTTTTGACACTATAAAAGTAATTAAAAAAAATATAAAAACTGAAACGGTTATCTTTTAGGTATAATACTTGTCTAAGTTTATGTTAAATCTGGTGTCGATATCTTCATAATTGAAGTAGACAGTTGGGTTTTGCTTTCAAAAAAGGGTTAAGTTTTTGATTTTTTTCTATGGAGCAAAGTGAAATGAATCGTGTTTTGGAAACACTAGTCTTATAAAGCATATCAATGTTAATCTTGTGTATTTTTGTCGCCAAGATCCATAATTGCTTTGTATGAAGAAAACAGTATATTGCTGACGTATTTTAGCATACATGGCCCCTTAACTTTTATCACGTCTTAACTTCAAAAGTCCATACAACAGCATTAGCCATCAAAAGCTAAATTTGTTTAAGCGCTAACCGGAAAATCATATTTATCGTGGAACTTTAAATTCCATCTCAATTTCAAGTACATTAATTTTTATCACGTCTTAACTTCAAAACTACATACAACAGTATTAGCCATCAAAAGCTAAATTTGTCTAAGCGCCAACCGGAAAATCCTATTTATCGAGGAACTTTAAATTCCACCTCACATCCCTAATCCTTCCCGTTGGATCTCTGCATGGTCCCTGTTTTGAACTGGGACTAGTCTGCATTTGCATAACTATTTTATCTGAATCTTGTTACGTTGGGTTGCGGTTTACATGCGATCTTGATAATTAAAGATTTATACGCTTGTACTAGGTAAGGCAATCGTTTTTCCAATGAAGTCTCTGTTTTGAATACGCTGTTTTACTTTTAAATAACTTTGTTCATAATGAGAATATGACTAAGGCTGCACAGGTGTAAGCCGCTTCGAGATTTTTTACAAGATTGCTGTTTTTAAAAATATATATTTTTTAAAGTATCTTCACGCCCATATCCCCGAAGAGGTTGGCAGAGGCACAACCAGGGCACCCACGACTAGCCGAAGATACTAAGTCCCACAATGTGATAGGTGGCAAGCCTATTGCCAACTGGGCACATATCCTATCCCGAGCAACATTTTTTTATTAGAAAATTGGAAAAATCCAATTTTCTTTTTGTTGGCCGACCCGGGATTCGAACCCGGGACCTCATGCAGTCAAATCCAACAACTGAACCGCTAGACCACAGAGGCGATATTTTTTTTTTATTTCGCTTTATTCATTTTGATTATGAAAGGATAGGGTAAGCTTTTCCCACTATTTTATACAAAATTGCAAACTTTTCAACAAAAATACATATTTTTAGTTCTATCAATGAGTTTAGCTAAGTATATTTTTATGTATATATAATTTATAAATCAGTAAATAGCTGTGTCTGTATATTGCAGATATTCTATGAAAAAAAATAATTTGGAATAAGTTTTGCTTCTAGTAATAAATATTGATTTTCGGAATTTCTGATTTGTCATCACAAAGGAGCAAAACTACTGCATTAATTTGGGTACGGTTTTTACCTATTCAATATCTCCAATCGTTATTCTTCAACAATAAAGTTATGTTTTTAAAAAATCAATCTAGTCAGCGAGGATACATCTTTGATTGAAATAAAATAACGATGGTTTATAGTCGCCTCCGCATAGCCAGTTAGGCATATTTACATGGTAATTAAGTATGTTAATTACTATGTATATACATATATTAGCTGCAGTCGCAATTAACATATCTCATTTAATTTATTTGTATTTTAAATAGGTTTAAAAAGAATATACAAAATGCAATCTTATCTTGATATCATAAATATACTTGAAACATATATGGTAGTACTATTTAAATTATGCGCTTCGGCTATATTCGTCAATCTTCGGAAATCCGAATGTACTTTAAAGATATCTATATAGAGTTGTTATTATACAATTAATCTTTTCACTTTAATTTTGAAAAGCGTAAAGCCGAAGAGCATATTTAAATAGCAGTACTTATACCTAATTCAATTACAGAAAACAAAACAAAATGTACCTAACAACTCAATCGAAGCTAGTCAACGCTAAAAGAAGTCACTAAGAAAAAGGACAACATGCGTCTTGAATACTTGAATTATATGAAACTAAAAGGAATCACTTGAGGAGAACTTAAGAAGTCGATCAAACTGGGATTTGCGCTGAGAGCCGTTCGGATACGTGGAGGGTCGGCTAAGACGTTGGAATTGAAATTCTGTTTTTGTTTACTAAGATATTCAAATGAGACCGGCTAGATTGTATTCGTTTGGATACCTGCACCAGAAAAATAAACTTGGAAAAATAAAGTTGTAAAATTGGAGCCAGAAAAACATATTTTGCTCATATAGAGAGTAAATTTTCCAAGATACTAAAAATGAACTAATTATATGCCTCAATAACTATATCATTATTTTAGGAATCGTAAACACTAAGAAACTAAAACTTTTAAATTATTCGTATATTACATTAAAGGAGGGGACTTCCATTTACCTTTATTTTGTCTAGATAAATTTTAATGTCTGCTTGAACTACATCTGTAAAAAGATTTCTGATTAAAAAGTTGTTATACAGACGGTACAATCAACAAAAAATATATTTTTTGGCACAAGTTTATAAATTAAGACTAACTATTAAATAATTTAAAATACATACAAACTCGTAACTCATTAATTTTGTAGTTTAGATAGATAGAGTTATAATACCTATATTGATTTACATAAACATATTATTATACAAGTCTCCGAAATAGGTGAGCTAGTATAAAAAGAGTACAATTGAATTGCTACATGAATCGCAATATTTAGTACCTGATACTCTACCCAGCGGTCAAGGATCCTGACAAAAGCTGTGTAGCATGTATGTATGTGAACATTCTATAATTCATGCAAATCTCTACATTTCTCCATAATAACAAAATTTCTACTCTACTTTCTAGCAATAAAACAAAGCACATCCCTAAACTATCGATAAAAACAACGCACAGGTACATCAGGGTATCACAGCAACCATTAAACTTAATGCTTACCTACATATCGATAACTGGACCACAAGGAGTACGAAACGACTCATAAAACGGCGATGCTTGCGTTGCGACATAAAATTCCCTCGTATCCGATATTGAAGAATAAAAGAATGTCGTAAAAGCGGTGTTGCCATAAACATAATTAACGGTGTGGAATATGGCGAATACGTAATGGCTAATTTTAAGGTTAGACACACAAATGCCGCACTTAATAATAACTGTTATGGCGAATGTGAGCTTTCGATTTGTCAAATTTGATTGAGATATAAACGTAAAAAGTATCTTCACGCCCATATCCCCGAAGGGGTAGGCAGAGGTACAACCAAGGCACCCACGACTAGCCGAAGACACTAAGTCCCACAATGTGATAGGTGGCAAGTCTATCGCCAACCGGGCACATTTCCAATCCCGACCAACATTTTTTTTAATTAGAAAATTGGAAAAATCCAATTTTCTTTTTCGTTGGTCGACCCGGGATTCGAACCCGGGACCTCATGCAGTCAAGTCCAACACCCGGACCGCTAGACCACAGAGGCGACTATACGTAAAGGGGTCTATATTTAGACATTTGTTTTTCAAAGATGTAACAGAAATATTTTCAGCTACATATTTTCATAAAATTTTGCACAGAAATAAGTCAAAATATAGATTAGGCACATACTGCTTTTTTTTCTGTCCCAAAAGAAGCAACAAGAATAGATTCTCCGGTACATGGTATAGCAGTTATTATATTTACATATTGATGACACTGTGTTCCCTTACATAATACTAGCGGCCCACCCCTGCTTCGCACGGGTATAAAATGTAAATATAAACCTTCCTCTTCAATCACTTTATCTATTACAAAAGTTTTAAAGATTTAAGCATACAAAGGACAGAGGAAGCGACTTTGTTTTATACTATGTAGTAATAACGAACAGGAACATTAGTGATAGTAAAATGGCTAATAAAAATAAAGCTAGATACAAATATGAGACTTTTGATAATAACTCTAATTTGAAGTATATTTAGTGTGGACATTAAAGTTTCCAAAACACTTAATTTTCCTTTTTAAGACAAAGCGACATACGGGCTAGTGGGTTGGATGGGAGCTGGTGGGCTTACCTGATTGAATATAGTTATAATTGACCATAAATATCTGCAACGCCAAAAATTAAAACTACCACATGGACGCCGATTTTAGAAAGTTAATAAAACTTCTTTTAAAATATATATGTCCGGGTTCCTTGGAAATCTCTATACGTTCAGGAGGCTGTCTAAATATTTCTCTACTTGTCTAAAAAGAATATGTGTACAAAGTTATATATAGAGTTTTCAAAATACTTTTACGATAACATATTATAATATTTCCCACGAATATATTACGCTAAACGTTTTAAAAATAGGTTAATGATAAGTTTCAATACATGTTCATTCATTACGAATCATTACAAACACATTAACGTAACGCGAACTTGCCTAACTGTACCGAACGTTTAAGACCTTTAACCCGCGTCTCGTAGGCGTTTCGCCTTTGTAATGTGACGTTTCGATTGTCAAATTAATGATGCGAAACAGACAAATACTGCGACCTCGTTCTTACTATTCAACTGCAAGTTCCTTTTGATTCGGATTAAGTTATAGTTTGTGGCGATTTTAGTTTGGTGTAATTTTATGAATCCACATTGATTGTTGATTCATAAAATGCAGTCTTTTTTTAGGAGATTTAACTTGAGTCTTAAAGGCACGTCACTTTTGTAATGTAAATTTCGATATTCCACTGCAAATCTTTGACTTTGCCGCAACATAAATATACTGATATAAAATAGTCATCATAATTTCCATCTCCTTAAAAAGATAAGATTTTTGTATCCTACGTTTCGCAGAATATTGTAAAGTCCAACTGTATGAAAGTCGCGATCCATAGATAAAACAATTCAGAAGCATGTGCACTGCGTTTTTCTTATTTCTTTACCTAAACCATGATTTGAGGAGAAACAATGAATTTTCATACAATAGGCATAGCTATCATTACCCAAAACTAATATATAAAACTACCGACGGCATTTGATTACTTGTGCCAAGAAATCCTAATTTCTTATAACATGTAAACCACGATACATTTTATTACGATCATTTACGTAATTACATTTAAAAGCATACAAATTTTGAAATTTAGATACGCATTTTTAGTCAATAAATCAAAACATTTAATACGACAAAATACGATACGGTTCTCCAAAAATTACATGATAGGCAGAAGGGTGTCCCTCAAATGTTTCAATCTAGATTGTTGAAAAATTATTAGCAGCGTTGTACTGTGACAAGCAAGGATAGAAGTCGTAAAATTTTTGCAATGTTATTTCTATTGTTCCTCATGTAAAAATCGCTTTCCGCTTAACACTTGAACCTATACACACGCAACAGATGGCACGCAGATAGCGTAATCTGAACAAAATGTCTTGAACTTTGCATGCCCGTCATTTGCTCGCGTCTGTCAAGAATCAAAGTTATTTTGTATACCTACATACTGATAATCTATAAATACCTTTGATTTTAAGCGGTGATAGTGACTGTCTTCAAGCAAAGTACTTAGATCAGGATACATTTTCAAAACGATGTTTTGTGATGCACAAGTTACACAAATTGAATCTAACCTCAAAGTAAGCAAATTATATGCATGTGTTATGGGTCAATTATTCTAACACATAGAAATACTCAAATACACAAAAAATAATTCAATAAACATCCAGACTCAAAAATAAAGACATCTAATCTATCTACAGATTTACAATACTTCCGTAGGGAATCGAACCAGAGCGTAGAGGTTGGTCGGTGAACAAGGCGACAGGGTAAATAAAGATGACTTATTTATATTGAATTGAAAATCCCTGATTAATAAATTATATTAAAAATTTAAATGAAAAAAGTGTATCATAACGTCTGAAATAAAGTGTAAAATGGAAGTCTGCATAAAAACAAGTCCTCTCCGCCTGATTATCGTAATAGTTAGATTTTTAACTTCTACATCTAGCAACTGATTTAAATGCAATTTTCACTATTATATTAACTATACCTTCCTTATGATCGCCTTGTTGGTCGAAGGGCTAGCGCGTACGGCTAACTCCACCGACCAACAACGAGGCTCGGATTCGGTGCTAGGCATTTGTGTGATGAACATATAGATGTCTGCATTTCCATGTCTGGGTGTTTATTAAATTTATTCTAATATCTATTTAAGTAAGTATTTCTATGTATCTGATTTGTTACCTAAAACCCCTTACACAAGCAATTTGCTTAGTTTGGGGTTAGATTATGCAATATTTATTATTAACAACATTACGATAAGGTTTTCCGTCGGCTTGAGACGAAAAGGTTGCAGGTTTAAATCCTGTCTAAGTCCGATTTTTTTTCTTTCGTTAAGAATTTATAGAAATTTAACACAGCTAAAGCACAGGGCAAGTGCCAAAATAAAAATACTTACCTCATGTTTTTCGAGAAAAAAACGAACAAACATGTTTTAAGGACAAAACGCATACCGACTAGCATATTTTCAAAAGAATAATAGCTTACTTTCTATAAATCTTTTACACAAAAGCACTAACGGTTGATAAGTAGCAAAGATTTTTTGTAAAATGTTCATGTTACCTTTATCACACTGGTGCATCTATGCGCGGGCGCAAGTTTCATAGGATACTAAGATTTATAGTGCGTGTTAAAAGCTTTGTAATTTATGGTCTTGTGCTATCTTTATCTAACACAAGTGTAACGTGTTTGCTAGAAAAAGAAAGCGCTATTGCAATATCTGAGGTATACTGCATTTTGCTAATAACCTTAGAATGTAATTATAGAATAATAATAATTGGATATTAAGGTTTAGGTAATTAAGTATTAGAAGGTCTGGTATTTTTTGGTTTAACATTGAATCAAAGACTAAGAAAGAAACAGTCGGGTTTAAATTAGAGAAATCATTTTTATGGGACAAAACAATGGACTAGCACATTACTCTCTTGATGGTAAGCGACAACTGTGGCCTACGCACATCAAAGATGTTTTAGATTTTTTTATATGAAGAGCTGGGAAGCGATCTCACACACACGCTTTCTTTTGGTCAGAGTCGTTTATCAGTTGAACTGCAAAATACTGGGATCTACATTAGAGAAAATTTTTCCTTAGCGTATTCTGGCTGAATTTAAAGTGAGTTTTTTTAGATAAGAACATCTTCGATTTAGACTCGACCCAAGATTTAATCAGACTGCTTTAGCATAAAGGAACTGTACACAAATATTTCAAGCGCAGTTAACTGCAAAAACCAAATAATCTAAGTAAACAAAAAGTATCTTTAAAATCGGTAAAGCAAACAAAAAAAAGAGTTAAAAACTTAAAAATCACTTGCCAGATATTGATTTGTATGGAGCCTCGTCTGAGTTACAATCTTCAGAAACAGGAATAATCACCATCCAATAATTAATTATTGGTGAAGTAATTAAATAAAAAAACTTATAATAAATGCATACTGACGAAGTGAGAACCTTTTTAGAATCGATCAAAAATCATCTCTACTCATCTACAAAAGAGATAATTTCGCGAAATTCCGCAGGATCCACTTGAGGAATAATCGTCATAGCGTATTCTGAATCGATTGCCTCTATTGGATCCGATAAAACAATTCCCCAGCCAAAAAAACCACACCAGGTAGTTTGACGAAACAAAGTTAATCCCCGTGACATGGATTTTTAATAAAAAACATTCCCATTGATTTTGTGGTAACAGTGTGTGGTCCGATGTTCGAATCAGAGGTTGAGGATTGTCAATACGAGTTCATCATTGATAGTAATAGGTTTTGCAGTTTGAAAATAGTGTATTAAAAGTTTCGGAGGTAGGTAGTTGAACTTGCATCTAACCTATCTACTTTAGAGAAAATGTATGTGATGTGATAATGTTTAAAAAGTGAGAGGAAGAAAACTGGTTCGGTCATGTGGAAAGAATAACAGATGAAAGATTGACAAAGCAGATATACAATGCGAATGTGACTGGATGTAGGTACCCGGGGAGACCAAGGTTGACATTCCACGATCAGATCACCTGGATCTTATCCGAGGGTGGTGTCAAGAATCTCCGAAACCGGTAGGTTTGTATGAAAAGGGTAATCAATGTAAAGGAAGCCAAACAGGTTTGTCAGGATCATGAGGTCTGGCACTCTTTACTCTCTGCCTACCCGTAAGGGACTTGGCGTGAAGATATGTATGTTTGTATGTATGTACGAAAATATTATTGCAAAAGTCATTAAATGGAAGCATATACGAGTTTTTAGTTGTAACATGCTATTTTTTGTAATAAAAACATACAGGAATAAGTACGTACTATCTTGGCTATTTCTGCGCCACTTTTGTAAATAGCTTATTTTGCATAGGGAATTTTACTTTGCATAGGGATCGTTACAAGTTAGTATAACTTGTAACGATCCCTATGCAAAGTAAAATTGAGGTCGAAAGATCAATTAATGTACAAGTAACTTTCTTACACTACCTTTGAGAACATCCAATTACTGATCCAACTAAACAAGTGTTTAGTTTCAAGTTGATAACGCACCATTCTCGTTGTTAGTTATTTAAGTGATTTTCGTTTATTACCAATAGGAAAATAAAAACTGTTTGTCTTTCTATATATATTCTTTCGAAATATAATAAAAAACGGATACTCATTACGCTTTTAACTATTCCTTTGCGTCTCAAAAAGTACCATTTTCTTTTAAAAAGTTTAATATCAAATACTCAGACAAGACAACCTACAAGAATGTTGTAATATCAAGTTGTCTAACAGACTATAAAACTCATACATAAACAAAATCCGATACTTGAACGCTTCAAAAACAACAATAGAGTTAAACCGAATGGAATTGAATCGTTTGACGTGCGAGCGCAATTTAAAAAATAAAAGATCCAACATGGCGGCCAAAGTCACAGCTGACTCAGCGTCACTTATTGCTATTGGCATTGTCCTTCCAAAGGAAAATAAAAACGTGTATTCATCAGACAATGGATTACTCGATTACGTTATAAAATGTAGGATTATGGTCGATTTTCGATTGTAGATTTCGTTGAAGGCAGGCTATTGTACATTTTGACATAGTACCCCGAGTAACAAATTTAACAGTTCTAATTAAGACATTGATAGACTCCTTTTGTCGACGAGATTATATTTCATTAGCGATAAGAACATTTTTATCAATCAAATAGCAGAAAATTACGAATTTTGCGATTTAATAAGTAGGCACGTTGACAGGTTTTGATGTCACTATTACTTGATATTAATGACATTTTAATCGAGCCTAACTTTTAGCACCGACAAAAGTGGTTGCGCTGTGAGCTCTGTCGAAATAAGCAAGAATATAGTTTTCTAATTAAAAACTACTAAATACAATCATTTTTAAAACTACCGCGAAACTCGTTTTGCATGACATTTTATATACTAGTCCACATAGTCACAAGAAACGAGGAAGTAATTAATATTAAGACCTAGATGAACCGCAGTCGATTTTAGGATCGCTTACCAGATATGTTCCTCAGATTTTTTCAAAGAATTTGATTTGTTTTAGACTAAGATAGATAAGATTTGTTTTTTTATTTGGCGGTTTAAATAAAAAAAAATACCTACTTTAGCAGACTTTATAGGTACCTACTAATTCGATAGTCAAGATATGATAATAAAATAAATGTAACGATGAACATTAATGAATTAAAACTACATATCTCAAAATAATTAAATTAGTCTTAATGTGGCTTTAAACCAACCCAATAGAATCCGTAACAAAAACATCCAGAACATTAAGAAAAATGCATAAACTTGTCAGAGACCGGTTCAGGTACGCCGTTTTTTATTAAATCGAACACCTATGGTCAGGGTTACCACGCACACTTTTAGGAATAAAACGCAACGGATAAAAATATTTCTAAGTTTTACTGGTAGTAGTGTGTTAAATAGACTATAATAAACTATAAACTACATGAGATAGGCACATAATATACTTATAATAAACCTGAAGTCTACAACTATGTTGTACAGAATAAAATGCTACAATGGTCACCTTAAATATAATGATTAATATACGAAAGTTTTCGTTTAATCAGGCTCTCAGCTAGATTATACTCATATGTAATATAAACTATGAAAAATCTTACTAAGTTAGAAGACAAGCACTTGTAATTGTTGTTTTTTTTATGAACCCCCAACCTAACAGGCGTTATCTATGTCCCCGTTAAACTATGATCCTTGAATTAAAATGTCTATCTACTGATTAGATAAATTTTATATTTTTATTATTTGCTATAAAAAATTCTAATGATCCGATGACATACAGATATTGGCAATTATTTATATTGTTATACATTATATAGTTAGGACAGCTGCAAATTTATGTTGATTTTCATACATTAAGTATCTCTCCGCAAATTATAAAGAACTCAAGAGTTCAGAGATTTGCACCCCACTTCCACTACGTTTCTGAATTATTTGTTAAAAATAACAGACAGCAGGTGGCAACCCTTACTACAGACGAGAGGGACGGACAATTCCAGCCTTTTCAAATATATATATGAGCAGGACAAATCATATTTCTATCCCTTACACTTTGCATTCATGACAACAAAGAGTAAGTAGTAATAAAGACGTGACATTCGTGCAGATGGTTGATAAAACTTAATACTTGGTAGTTTGTTCACTGTTCAGCTATTAAAAGGCATCGCGCAGATACGATGTTACAAGGTCTTTAGTTTTGGACTCATGAAAACGTTAAAAAGGAAACGTAGGAAATGAGGCTCTGGAGAGATATCGATTTTTTGCACATATCGGAAAGTTGATTCGAAATAATACTTTTAGAATCGATATCAAAATTGTTATTTAATGTAAAAAGTAACCACATTTCGAAACAGAAGATGTGTAATTTCCCCCTTCTCATCTAAATCGTTTACAATTAAGACCATTCCAAAATCTATCTTATTTGGAAATATAATGAGTCATATCAGCTGTAGCTTAATAAATATGCATCACTGCCAATAGCGTAAGATTAAAATAGCAGCTCATTAAGATAGCGAACACTCTATATTCTAATTTTAGATAATTCTATTTTTTATTTTATAAAAAGGTTTTGAAGACTTGTATTTTTGTACAAATATTTAACACTACGTCTGCATTGTATTACTTCATCGGGCATCGGTTTACCGGTTGGCTGAATCGTAGAAAAATATAAAAATACTAATAAGTATTTAATTGTGAATGTGAAAACATTATTTTTATTAAAAAAAGGTGTAGGTTTTAATGTTTATTATTAAGAATTCAACTGACTAAAACCAATTTATCTGTAGGTACTCAACATTAACAATTCTAATTATTTTCTCAAATCGATTTTTCGATTCAATAAAAGTCACGCAAAAAATCGATTTTGGAATAGAAACCCGAAGGTAATCGATCTTACCCCTAGTTCATCCCTATCTCTAGAGTCGAGCCTCGATGTCGGTGGTATCGACGATCCTTTTTACTTTTGCTATCGACACGAAATTGGAGAAAGAAAATGGGAAACATTCAATGTCTCAATTTCAAAGAGGCAATCTTGATTGCGTCTCTACCGTTTCTTGATATAAGTGCGCTATAAAATTGCAATATCCAATGATATAAAACGTAAGATTCGTCCTAAACCCATATCGAGTTATAAGAAAAATGATAATATAAGTAATAGGACACTGGTGGTAATTCCGGTGCGCGCTTACTAAACTTATTTTATCGCTGTCTTCTTTTAACAACAGTAATAGAAAGAGACAAACACATTTAGTGCTTCTAGTTAAATTTGTACATGAAATTGCTACAGACTGTACGGCCGCAAACACAGACGTCAATAATCTTTTAATCGGTCGTTAAGTCCGAAAACGTTAAAAATGTCAAATATTGGCATGTTCGAACCAATCTGAAATGAATTAAAATGTTCCATCTCTTTTCTTCTTGTTTCATTTGAAAAGGATAGCATAAATTTAAACTAAGTTTGTGAACCGCAGAATCACCACCAAAACACTCACGAACAAATATTTCTAGTGGAGGTTATACTTTTAACAAAGACCTGATCTAATTTGCAAATACTGCTAACTCACTCTAGTGTACTGACCCCTCTTTCTGAGAGTCTTGGGATGTCAATTAACAAAGTCGTAACGAAAGAGAGGGCAGTACATTAGAGGAGTCACCAATAGTTGGAAATGACATCAGGTCTTTGTTAGAAGTGTAGCCTCCAGTAGTAATATAGCATTAAAACAACACTACCATTAAAATTTATACAATAACAATAGCTATAAACACAAATTGGAAATGCATCGGTAACATTACCAATAGGCTACACGGGGTAGACTTAATATAGCTTTCTTCTAGACATTACCAATTTATAGATATGCAATGGATGTAGAGGATAGTGTTAACCGAAGATTCGTAAGCTTCAGCCTTATAGTCCGTCAAATTTTCTGGTTATCATTTTAATTAATCTTTGAAACACTAGGGATTATTCTAGTCTTATTAGAATGTGACGACCCCATCTCTCACTAATGGAAGAATCAAATAATTTAAAATTAGTGTAAATTTCACCCGAATTGGTGACGCCTTACCTCATTCCAGCGCAGTTACATTAATGCTTGCTGTTGTCATGTTGCAAACTTTGTTAGCCCACCTAGATTAATCTTTGTAACAGGTTCAATATGTTAAAATCGAATAAATCGACTTCCTCATTCACAAAAATATTTGTAACTTACATTGCTTGATTATTTGGAGGTTCATATTTTGACACCTCTTAGAAATGGCGGTATCATGAGACCATATTTTTAAAAATACTAGTACATACTCTCTACTTTCATGTCATAAGGGAGCGTTCAAGTATTACGTAACGCAATGTATGAAGATTTTTGACCCCCCCCTCCCCTTGTAACGCACCGTCCCCTCTCTAAATGGTACGTAACACTCAAATGACCATTATTACCCTTAAGCCGGAAAAGTTATATTATAGTTTTTAGTATACTTCCGATTGCCTTTGCGGTAATAATACCTACTACATAAAATTTCGTATAAATAAATAAATAAACTATTTTTTTATTTAAAAAAAAACAATGTTACGTAACGTGTTGTAAGCCCTTGTAACGCATCATAACGTTTAACGGGACCCCCCCTCCCCCCAAATTGTGTTGCGTAATACTTGAACGCTCCCTAACACACTAATCTGCCGGCCGGTATATTGCTAATTGTAGTATTCATTCGTTCACTCAAAATAACCTCTCTGTATCTTGATCTACCTTATGAAAAAATGTTCATCCATTTACTGAGTAATAACGTAAGCATACAAAGAACATATATCTATAAATTGTGAACCTCGGTTAACTTGGAAAGTCGGTTAATAAATATATTTTTGATAGC
>NJDC01004237.1:30797-77475 GCA_002245475.1 Calephelis virginiensis
TTTAAAAAATGTGCGCTATCCTTAAAACTGCAATAAAACGAAATCCAATTATTTAATTATTACTTAGTGATTTGATGATTCATGTTTCGAAAGATAGCAAATGATTTAGAGATTTCGATAGCACCTCTGGATTATTAGAAAAAAGAAAAAAAAAGAATTATCAACCAAACCATATAAATTGTGTAACAAAACCCTCAAAAGACAGTTGTTTCGAGTCGATAATCTTCTACTTTTTAGAGTCAGTAAATTAAAAAGAAACTTGTTTAATTTAAATCAATGTTGCAGACGAATTTGTTAATGCTAATTTCTTGAATAATTGCCAAATTGCTAAGAAACGTTGAAGTTACGTAAAATTATTTAACTAATTTTTAACACACAGTTTATTGTGTTATCGGCTAATCTGTTAACTTACTTAACGTTTAAAGTTTTAGTTTTACATTTTAATTGCATTTTTTGAAAGTGTTTTCATCAAACGACTTTATCGTTCTTTATCTAAAATTAGGGCACTGTGTCATTAGTGTCTACATCTTCATCTTTAGCTTTGAATCATCTGTTGAACCATTACCCGTGCTGCAAAAGTTGGAACACGTAGGTATCAGGTAGATTATCAATATAACGTAATATATCTATATGTGTGTATATAAAAGAAGGTCGTGTTAGTTACACTTTTTTATGATATTGGAAGGCAAACAAGCAGACGGATTTCCTGATGGAAAGAAATTCACGTCGCCTAGAGACACCAGAGGTGGAAATGGTGCTTTGCCAACCTAAGGCCAGGATGTTAGGCCTAGCAAAAGTAAGTTTACCGGCTACCTTACCCTCCAAACCGGAACACGTCATGACGTTATGGCGGCAGGAATAGGTAAGGCGGTGGTACCAATCCGGGTGAGTCGCTGCCAAACTCTACCACGAACGGTAAGCCTGTGCTCGCCTTTTGCGAGCTGCCTGGCAGGAAGGCAGATGGTTTATTCTGCAAAGGAGCCTGGACCAACACGGCTACAGAACTTACTTAAGAACGGCTAATCCAATTAGGCTAAAAATTAATGGAGATTTAGCTTAAAACCAGGAGACGGGCATAGTGTACTTTTTAATTTTTATCCCGATGGATTTCGAGAAACTAGAAAAAACAACATTTAAATTTTTCTAATATAAGCAGAATGAACGGGCGAAACAAAGTTCGCCATAACAGCTAGTTTTATGTTGGCGACCTCATCAATGGTAAATTCGTCAACATAAAACAAAAATGTATGCATTAGTAACTGTCATTTGAAAATCACTTGTCAGATCATGATACAATTAATATGGCTCCTTTGTGCCACCATTAAAAAATGTAGGTTACCTTTTTAATAAAAAAAAATTATCAAAATCGGTTCGTAATGGGCCGAATAATCACATGACATACATTTAAAAGTATTTAAGGGTCCATGTATGCTAAATACGTCAGCAATATAATGTTTTTTTCATACAAAGCAATCATGGATCTTGGTGACAAAAATACACAAGATTAACATCAATATGCTTTATAAGACTAGTGTTTCCAAAACACGATTCATTTCACTTTGCTCGATAGAAGAAAATCAAAAAGTTAACCCTTTTTTGAAAGCAAAACCCAACTGTCTACTTCAATTATGAAAATATCGAAACCAGATTTAACATAAACATAGATAAGTATTATACCTAAAAGATAATTGATTCAGTTTTTTATTTTTTTTTTTCAAATTACTTTTATAGTGTCAAAAATAGTGATTTGTCGCTTAAGACATTTACTTTAAAGCGCAATATTTCATAGTAATCATGGAACGGGGGAGTGCGGCGTGTGGCTCTTCTAGCTGACTAAGTGTGGGGCCTTAAAAACATACAGTTGAATTGAGAGCCTGATTCTTTTTTGAAGCCCGTTGAAAATAGGCTTTTTTGCTTATCGAGAATAAGTAAGATTTGGTATCACTTTATGAGTCTCCCAAAATCTAACGAAGCACTTGTAATAGTCAGAACAACTATTTTAAGCACTGTCATCTTACTAGTACTATTCTGTGCAGCCACTGGCGACAATTACCTGCGACATTCGACAGGAAACCTTGAAACACTAAGGCAGAGGTTCCCAAACTCTTTTCGTCTAACGCCCACTTTAAAAGTCAGTAAGCTTGTAACGCCCCCTACTTTTTATCTTAAAAACCTCAATAGTGCGTAAGTCTCGCTTGAAATTTCATTAAAACTATATTTTGAACGAGACTTTTCTTAGCAGAGAATAATGCTACTTGACAATGTTAAGCGTGTCTTATTACAAACCATTATTCTATTTAATCGTATAAGTTATATTTCTACAACAGTGTATAAAAATTGATGTTGTGTAGCCTGAAGATTTTAATTTTAGTGAATTTTAAAATAAATATGAAGTTGTTTGAGTTTCAAGTCACCCTACGCCACTTTTATTTTCTGGGCCTTTTGTCGCCCCCCTCGAGGCTTCCAGCGCCCTCAAGGGGGCGTTATCGCCCACTTTGGAAAAGGCTGCACTAAGGTATCGATTGAACAGTGTACCGTAACGCAAAAAACTAACAGAAGTTATCGCAATCTTGATCAATTATTACTTTTGTATTCGGTAATACTTGATATACCTGGACAAGTTACACAAATTGAATCTAATCCCACAGTAAGCAATTTTGCTTGTGTTATGGGTTTTAGTCAACGATTCTAATACTTGGAAATTCTTAAATAGATACTGGAATAAACTTAATAAACACTCAGATCTCGAAATGCAGACATCTAAATGTTTGTGACACAAATATCTGCCCGCTTCGGGAATCGAGTCCGAGCCTCGCGGTGTGTCGGTACAGTAAGGCGTAAACGCTATACCCTCGACCAACGAGGCGATCTTGAACTGTAGTATGACCAAAGACAATAAGTTACTGATCTCTGGTATGACGTTATGTTGTAAAAATTTTACAGTGCTGGTGACTTCGTTAAATTCTGAGTGATCGCGACTTGGTTTCATATGACCAAATCCAAATCGGCGTTAGGCCCGCCACATACTTTCGGAATTTCTTTACGGGTTCCTGTTTCGAAATTTCGAAATATAGTGGTGCTCCATACAAATCCACTCAAATTGCGTACCGAAAAAATTCTGACGTGTATCTATTGTAAAGTCCAATTTGATTGTTGTATTCGATTTTTTTTCGAAACGGAATTCCGTAACAAAATTCCAAATGTGTGTGTGTGTGTGTGTGTCAATGTCCGAATACTTGTTCGTTAAATTGTTTGTGTTTGTGGAGTTCATACTTGGAGTCGGTTGTTTGTAGAGTTTTATTGTGCTTTAATTGTTGAAATTGTTGCGGACCTGACCTCAATTGACTTCTAAATCTAGAAGTTTTTCGTTAACGATTTTAAATCAAATCAGAGTCGTTAGTTCTTACCGTAACTTAACGGGGTTATACTCGCTACTACCTTCCTAAATTATTTGTACGAAAACTTTGAACAGCACCTCTACTAGTAACTAATTGCCAATATTAATAATCAATCCTAATCCAAAACTCGCTGTCCAAGATTGATATTTTGATCCATTTTTATGTTATCGCTTGCCAATAATATATCTGTGCACAGGATAAATTTGGGAATGAGGTATAGGATAGGCCGGCGGATACGCAGCTATCTAGATTGCTTGAAATCCATTAGTTTGAGATACATTATTAACATTGGCCGTAAGAGAACTAAATTTTCAGATCAAAAGCGCTTTAGATTTCGATACGAAAATTACCAAACGTAATCTAAAGAAACTCATGGTAAATGCTGAAATGTCCTTGTTAGAAACCGTTTAGTCGAGCTTTTAGAACCTTTTATTTTTTTTACGATATTGGAAAGCAAACAAGCAAACAGATTCCTGATGGTAAGAAATTCACGCCTTCTAAAAAAACCAAAGGTGGTAACGGTGCGATGCCAACCTGAGGCCGACATGTCAGACTTCGAGCAAAATATGTTTACCGGCTACCTTACCTTCCGCACCGGAACACGTTCAAAATATCTGCACTTTGCAGTGCTTTGTACCTAATTTTGTAAGGGGTCACATATTTCATCTGATTGTTCTACAATACCGGCTACAAAACTCATACCTACTTATCCGCTCTTCCCCAGTGTGAACTGCACCTTATTAGATTAATATTTTGGTCACGTTCATAAAAATAATAAATGTTAAAGTTAAGAAATTTATTTATTTAAAACGAACGTCAATGAAAAAGGTTAACATATTTTATGTTGATCCCGCAAACTATTGTGGCAATAGGTCAATTCAATAGGTTGTGTGAAATACCATAGCTAACTATTCAAGTTTGGAAATGACAAAGGTTCTTGTTTCTTAGTTTAGCATTTATCCAGAACAACAATAACGTTTTGTGCTTTTCAAGTAAACGTAATCTTCTAAGTTTTCTAAAATAAATGCTTTTTTGCCATTTTTAATTTAGTTTCGCCACTCCTGGTATCAGATTGACCATGGATTTGTAGTCTAAATTTGTGATCACAAAAAAGCCCAAAGGTAAATCCGATTTTTTTATATGGGATGAAAGAACGACCACAGATCAGCAGGCCCGTGTGCAACATGGACACGGGCCTGCTGACCTGTGGTCGGGGATCTAGGCTATGTCTGCTTCTGTCACTTCTGTGTATATTTTTTACACGCACACACACAACACGCGCGCGTGCCCCCTCACACACCCCTCGAGAGATCAAGGATAATACGAGTATAGGTATAGTTTTTATTTTCACCTTTTGGTAGCTTTTTTCTGCTAGTATGTAAAGCTAATGATACTACGAAGTGTACTTATGTAACGCGGTGGGGGCGCTGGTGGCTTGTATTTCAGGGCATTACCTACAACAGGCACCTGACTCTCACCTAGGTTTTTCTATAGTTGTTTCAATTAATTTTTTAATCTACTTTAATACCTAAGGTACCTAAGTCTGGTTTTGAACTATAAAGTATGCAGATATTACTATTTAAAGCCAGTATCTTGTTTCTTGTTATAGAATAGGCTAGCTAGAAATATCACGCAATGTTATATACACGACATCCTAGCCTAAGCTTTACAAACTTTTAACAACTTTGGTGTATAGAGACGTATTTTTAGAGCAGAAAATCTTTCTGCCTGTTTACCATTGAATATAATCCTATTAATATTATAAATGCAAAAGTTTGTAAGTATGGATGTTTGTTACTCTTTCACGCTCGAATGGCTGAACGGATTTGTCTGAAATTTGGAAGACAGATAGATTGTGACCTGGATTAACATATAGGCTATTTTTAATCCCGATCGCACACCGGGTTTCTGTGCAAAACGCGGGCGAAGCCGCAGGTAGCAGCTAGTAAAAACATAATGCAAACTAGTATCTAGTTCATAACAGCCTAGTCCCTCATTAGTAACAGACGTGTAGCTGAACAATACGTATTTCTCACGTATTCGACCCAAATGTTCAATTGATACATATCCGGTGAAACTGCGCGGTGAATTAGAATAATTAAAACGTCGGACGCACAAACACTGGTTGCCAAACTTTTCACTTACTGATACCTATGTATGGTTGTACTTAAAGACTTTGAATAAATAACACTGCTGTGTAACTTGCTAGGGTAGGGGTCTACAACTTTGACTATTCTTGTCGCCATAATCTCTCTGAGGTCTAGCGGTCCAAGTATTCGACTTGACTGCACGAGGTCTCGGGTCCGATGTCCTGGTCGGGTAAAAAAGGTTTTTCCAATTTTGTAATGAAAAAAATGTTGCTCGGGATTGGATATATGCCTGGTTGGCGATAGGATTGCCACCTATCATATTGTGGAACTTTTGGTCTTCGGCGAGTAGTGGGTGCCCTGGTTGTGCCTATGCCCACTGTATCTAGAGGCCACAGGTATCTCTTATGTTTAGAGAGGCCGTCTCTTACGCTAAGGAAAGCCATCTTATAGCTTAAACAAGTATTGCATAAAAATCTGATTGTGAATGACGTAAAGGACGTTTCAAACAGTTGTAAACGCTGGTTGTAAACATTGGTTTGCATCCGTCTGGACAGCAGATTTAATCCTAATTTAATAGTAATCGGAAGATGGAAACAAAGTTTCCTCCAATATCAGCTTTGTTGGAAGGCATGATTTCCACCGTCTCAAATCAATCAATACCTCAAGTGTATATAAATAAAAAATGTTCTTTAGTAATTAAGGTTTTAGCCCCGACGATACTTTAAAACGTGAAACCTGTAGGCCATTTGAATACTAATACTCTATATTTAATACCTACGTAAGATAGGGTTTTTTTTTAAAAGTGTGATTATTTATCACCAGCACTCGTGTCGATGGACAGGTGGTAGAGATAAGCAATTACTTGCTCAGATTGTTCACAATATTTTTCTTCAGCTGCCATTGCTGCTGGATTTGGGCAACGGAAAGAAAAAAATAATAAAAGCAATGTTGTCCGGGAAATGTAATTTCTGGTACCGGTAGTATTAAACCAGTACCGGTATAAAACCTCTAAACCAATAGTAGGTACCGTTATTAAGTCTGGTACCGATATTATAACAGTACAGTAACGCCTTTGGTAAAGGTGTTGCTCCAAGGCCGTTACTACCGATTCTCAGAAATACCGGTATTTCAAGCCCTGCCCAAGATCAGCCGAAGACACTCTCGGGACCTCGATCCGCTATACACACAGTTATTTACAATACGTAGTAATCATTAATTGTTTTTAAAAACATTTTACGTTCAAATTTAGTTTTATTAGGGCGACTTGCAATTCCCGGGTTACATTTAGAATTTAGTTAAACTGTCAAATATAAGGTGATTTAACTCTATTTAGACGCTAACTCAATGTTAAATACTTAACCCAGGAGCGTGCAAGTGGCCCTTACTGTTTTATTACACGATTATGTTTTATTTATTATGATAAGGAAGTCCCTAATACTTATTAAATGCAAGAGTATGATCGTATCTGTACTTCATTTACATGGCTAACGGTTAAATATATTTTAATGATTTTATGTTTAGAATACTTCTTATACACACGTATACATATCTTCACGCCTAGTCATCAGACAAAGACAATAGCTTTATCTTTAGTTCTTTAATTTAATTCCTGTTAAATATGTTTTATACTCATACAAAGCCGCGTGCAATAGCTAGTGATTTTGTGGAAAACTTAATTAATGTATGAACTCAATAACAAACAATCAAACTTAATTAATTAATTAAATCCGACATCGAAACGACGATAAAACCTGACATGACTCAAGAAGCCGATAAAACCATACATGATCAACTTTCGATTTCCGACCACGGCCAGACAATTATCAGGAGAACTGATGAAACTCAATCCACCGCTCATAAAAACTACATTCCAAGCCCGTAAGACACAGAGATTCAGACGCTAATGAAAGTGTAAACATAATTAAAAACGGGTTTGAATTATCCAGTTTGTACAAGGCTCGAAAGGTCCCGTGGATGTTATGGCTGCGCATTTTCTAATGCGCGCCGGTGAACGGTGTTTCCTGCGGTTTTCTCGAACCGTTTAGAAAATGTTTACCTCGCGTTTAGCGATAAAAAATATAATCGTCTCTGTGGTATAGTCCGATGTTAAGTACACGAGGTCACGGATTCGATTCCCGGGTCGGGCGTTACTCAAAAATGTGTTTTCGCAATATATCTTCTATGCATAAATATAAAAACTAGCCGACCCGGCGAACTTTGCATCGCTTGACATTAACAGCTAATAACAGTTTTTTATGACTTCAGGCATTGTTTTTCCCATTTTCCAGTACTACAATTTTACCAGTTTTACTTTTCATAAAAAACTTGTACTGGGTATACCTAACTCAACAAAAAAATATTTAGCAATGTTGGTCCAAATGGGGATTATTTTTTAAATAAGATTTAGCATTCAAAGGTGATAATCTTTTTTGTTGAGTGAGATTTATAAAGTTTCTTAAAGATGAAAAAGAAAAAGAAACCGTGTTTGTCGGAATATTAGAAAATTTAAATTTTACATAACTGTCCTACAAATTGCCTCTGTAGTCTAGCGGTTCAAGTGTTGGACGACTTGACTGCACGAGGTCCCGGGTTCGTATCCCGGGTCGGGCAACACAAAGAAAATTTAAGTTTTACTATTTTATATAAAATATAAAAAAAAAATGTTGCTCGGGATTGGACGTGTGCCCGGTTGGCGATAAGCTTACCGCCTATCACATTGTGGGACTTATTGTCTTCGGCTAGTCGTGGGTGCTCTGGTTGTGCCTCTGCCTATTTATTCGGGGATATGGGAGTGAAGATACTTTACAAATTATAGTAAAGACAGGACAACGCCTGTCGGGTAAGCTAGTTCTAATAAAAACTATGTTGCCCGGATCGAAATACGCGAATGATTCCGAAATGCTCCCACATGATTTTTATCAACATCCTACTAGTAGTTTTTGGGTTTCAGTTAATAAGGCATACATTTTGTTAAACTGTAATTTCAAAACCACTCACGTTAATGTTAACATTAAACCGCCTTGGAATCATGACCCTCCTCTTTTTTAGAGTCGATTAATAAAGCTACCTTCTCCTCGAACCCCCTAATATTGGCAACTTATTACAATTTGTATGTAAAATGGCTGTTGTCATATTTTCCTGGATTTTTTCCTAGTACTTTGAGGTCCCCGGATTCGAACCAGACAACAAAAAGTGTTTAGTTTCAATTTTGCAACTAAACAAGTATTGGTCCGGCTAACCTTGTGTGCCTTGAGCCTTTACCATGAGTTAGTATAGATAACGTTCGTTAAGTTACGTGTCGAAATCTATGACACTTTTGGTCTAAAAATGTGTTTCTCTAAGTTACCAACAGAGGCGCTGTTCAAAGTTTTCATACAAAAATAATTTGCAAAGACGGTAGCGAGTATTGTAAACTTGACAAGCTTTAAACTCATGGTAAGTGCTCTGGTCGTACCTCGGCCTACCTCTTCGGGGATGTGGTGAAGATATTTATTTACATATGATAATAATCCCCAAGTGTTGTGTGTTATCCGGTATATCCGATTCCAATTTGCAATTTGCATGAAATCGAGATTCAATAGTAACCCTACAGTTCTTTTTTTTATGATAGTGGAAAGCAAACAAGCAGACGGATTTTCTGATGGTAAGAAATTCACGCCGCCTAGAGACACCAAAGGTGGTAATGGTGCGTTGCAAACCTGAGGCCGGGATGTTAGGCCTCGAGCAAAAGTAAGTTTACCGGCTACCTCACCCTCCAAACCGTAACATGTCAATGCAAGCATTGGTGGCAGGAATAGGTAAGGCGGTGCCACCAATCCGGGCGAGTCGCTATGAAACTCTACCACCTAATAGGGCCTGCCTGCCTGCCTATAACGATGTTAGTGACGGTAAGCCCATGCTTTTCTTTAACGAGCTGCCTGGCAGGAAGGCAGATGGTCTATTCTGCAACGGAGCCCGGACCAACACGGGGAAAAGTTACAAGTGTTATAGTTACCACAAGTTCAACCTAAACACAAGTTCAATATCAACGGTACATAAGCCCTTAATCCATTCACTTAACCTACACCAGTCGATAATAAAAGGTCTTCATTACAATTAACTGGACAAATAACATTGTTTGTTTAGAAGTCAAATGTTTATTGAATGCGGTCAACTATATCAACTAGTTTTGTTGTTTGTTTGTTGTTATGTACTAACGTGATGTTTAAACAAAAACAATTTAACATGATTATTGTATCGTAAGTCGTGTTGTGTACGTAAATATTTTGCGTAAGGATGTGACGACACCATCGCCAGTTTTTTTTTTACGACATTGGAAGGCAACGCAAACAAGCAGACGGATTTCCTGATGGTAAGAAATTCACGCCGCCTAGATACAGGAAAGGTGGTAATGGTGCGTTGCCAACCTTAGGCCGGGATGTTAGGCCTCGAGCAAAAATAAGTTTACCGGCTAACTTACCCTCGAAACCGGAACACGTCAACTGCAAATGCTTACGTTATGGCCCGGTTGGCGATTGGATTGCCACCTATCACATTGTGGGACTTAGTGTCTTCGGCTAGTCGTGGGTGCTCTGGTTGTGCCTCTGCCTACCTCTTCGGGGATAGGTAAGGCGGTAGTAGCAATCCGTGCGAGTCGCTGCGAAACTCTAACGTGCTAATGACGGTAGCCTATGCTCGGTATTTACGAGCTGCCTTTCTGGAAGGCAGATGGTCTATTCTGTACAGGAGCTCGGAGCAAAACAGTTGGAAATGTTATCTGATTATTTTAGTTTGCTGGGTTGTTTCTGTAGTCCTAGGTAGGAATGAAACGATACCACTATCAATACTTTACTTGATACTGGTATCGGTCGACAAGTATAGATACTTACTCAGTATCGATCACAAAGTATCGATACTTACTTGTATCGTATCGTTTTTGTAAAAGTTTGAGTGAAAACCGTAACTAGGGATGTAACGATACCTTTGAGGTATCGATGCTTTAACTTGATATTGTATCGGTCGTCAAGTATCGATACCTTAGTATCAGTTGAAAAGAATCGATACTTACTCGTATCGTATCTTTTTTGGAAAATTGAAAGAAAAACCATAACAAGTACTTTGATTAATTTATTGATCAGAAAAAAACAGAAAATTATAAGCTAAAATACAAAATGTTCCAAAAAACACTTTTATGAAAAAAAGTCTGCTTTTGTAGTGCTTGCCAAAAATATTAATTTTTCCAAATGCTTGCCAGTTAGTCGATTTCTATAAGCAGTGATAGTTGCGCCAGCTTGTGGATAAGTTTTTTGCAAGGTACTGAGGTACCTACTATGTTTAAATATATGAGTGCTTGTTTATACATATAACGCTGGGAATACCGGTTTTAAATCTTCCCATTTCTCTAATGGGTTGGCTTTTAGAGCACAGACTGGATTAGCTAAATATGTTGACACTTCATCGGCTTTTGAGGAAGCACGACGCCGCTTCTGACCAACTGCTAGTTCCTTATGATGTGACCAAAAATCAAAATCTTAGGCTGCGGTTTCATCTTCAAAATCACTAGTGGACATAGTCATATTTTCTTTAACAATGTTTTTTTAATTTTTGAATTGCCCTTCCACATGCATTTGCATCCTGAAAGTAAAGGTTTTTGAACCGTGTGGAACCAGAATTGTTGCTAACGCTGCAAGTGTGTTAAATTCAGTGAGACCAAATCTTTTCTTACATTCAGCTAGTAATTTTGTTTGCAACTGAGTAACACAGTCTATTGATGGTGTAAATTTTGTTAGCTGGGATGTGAGGCAATTAATCATTGGTGGACACCTTTTATTTGAATAAATATCACGAGAAACCTTGAAAAACGCTAGTTCTGATGGAAAAACCAACTAGGTGGCACTGGTAACACTGGGCGGAGCTCTGTCTGGATTTTTTTCAGGCATAGACAAATAAGCAAGCTTACCAACTATATAAAACCATATCAAAACTAAGACTGGGATGCGTTCAAAAACTTCAATTTATGATAAGCAATTTTTTATCCATGTTAAAATAGTAACATTGACATACTGATATGAGTACTTTTGTCCGATACCTACTCGATACTTAATTAAAAAGTATCGATACTAAATGTACTTGCTTTTGCAAAAAAGTATCGAGTATGTACTTGAATTTATTCGTATCGTTTTATCCCTAGTTCTAGGCTAAACGTTAGTACTAGCCACTAACGTGTTCCAGTCTGGCGGGTAAAGTTTTTGGTAAAGTTACTTACCGAATGCTAATCATCGCTTTACTGTTTATTGCTGCTGGTATCAACGCGACGGGTATTTCTAAGCATCGGGAAAATCCGTTTCCTAAATTGCCGTCATTTACTTACTATAAAAATACTATTCTTAATGCTAAATGTATCTTACATGCAAAATTAGTAAATAGTGGATGTGTGGATCAGGGACCGCTGAGTAGAATAAACCACATGCCTCTCTGCCGAGCAGCTCATGAGACATGTGCACAGGTTAAAGCAAGCACAAGATGGCCTAACATCTCGGTCACAGGATAGTGACGCACCTGTAACATCTGTGGTGTCTATAATTCACAGTTGTCTCTTACCATCAAGACAGCCGTGTGTTTGTTCACTGATCTCTCACTTAATAAATGTGGTAGGAAAATATATTAATTTAACCTTTTTTTTACAGGTCCGACGTTCACTAAAGTTGAGAGGACGACGCAAAGAGAAAGAAAAACTACCTTCAGGAATCACAGCCGATTATACTGCTTCGTTGTTCGCTCACCTCGAACAAGATTCAAATTATTCAAATTACCCGTTGATTTCTACCTCGGGATCCAATTCCAACTTGAGCGATGAAAATAACCATTTATCTCCAGGGTATCCATCCCAAACGTGGAATAGAAAAGAAGGAGTATTACAATCGGATAGTTCAGAAACATCTCTTAATTCTTTAAATAATCCAAATAATGTAAGCCCTCGACAAGCACCTAATCTACCTCCCATTCCACCACGTCCTCCCAAACGAGGCATTTTGAAAGGTCCTCGGCTGAGTAATACAAGCTCTAACTCCCAAGAAAGCAATGTCCATAACATCGACACTGTTGATTACACAAATGGCCAAGATTCCAATGTGCTTGCTCGAAATACGCAGCAAAATGAGCTGATCTCTTACGGTATTCCACCATCCAAAAGCACATCCTCCAGCGATGATTTGCAGCAAATACAGAACTTTACTAAAAAAGTTATCCACAGTCCCGTTGAAAATCAATATAAAAATTACAAGAACAGCACTAATTCCGCCATTGCCGCTCAAGATGCCGATGAAACGCCGAAAACAAACGGGAACAGCTATATTGGCGTAACTTCTACCTCACCCAGTGCTGATTCTCTTACCGATACTACAACTAACTCATCATTCGCCACTCCACCATTTTCAACCTCACCTGTAGGTGAGTCTCAGGGATTCCATCGTTGGTCTCGACATAGCACATTCGATGACGTATACTTGCCGTTGCCATCGCTTACGCCATTGCCACTACCGAAACCCAGGATATTGACAATACAGCGTCAGAAAGCACCCCGAAATGATTTTGGGTTCAGCCTCCGTCGTGCTATGATACAAGATCGAGTATTCATTGGTGATGTCAAAGATTTAGGTGGATTAGAGAATGGTAGCATTTCCAATGGTGTTAATACATTAAATGGAAATGGGATGCTTGTGAGTAAATTGAATTACAAAGCTGTGATACTTGCGGAGCCCGGCTCATACCCTGGAGCAAGTGAAACGGGCTTGTTACCTGGAGATAGACTCATAGAAGTCAATGGAGTGAATGTCGAGGGTAAAAGCAGAGAAGAAGTCATTGATCTTATTAAAAGCAGTCAAGACTCCGTAACCGTCAAGGTTTGTAATCTCATTTATAAACTACAGTTTAATTAGATTTTTCAGATTTAAACACACAACTTATTAGCTGATGTACTCGCTGGCGTAGAATGCTTTTAGTTTTATCTTCACTGTATTATGTTAACAATAATATAATTTTGATAATATTCTCGTTAGCTCTTCCGAGCGTATATTCGTTCATTTTAGTTTGGAATAGACGTCTAAGTGAATTCCTCATAATTCACGTTTATTATAAATAAAGGAATTGAAAGAGTGGTAAAACTGAGCTGCATCTGGACATGGTACGCTCTATTGTAATATACGAGAAAATTCTGTTAAACTGTAATAGTTAACTATTAACACCTATCGGTGACGGGTCGGCTACTTGTCAGCGTTAGGCGTCAGTCAAATCAGTCCAAGTTAAATCGGCTCATGCAGATGTGAGAACTAAACTATCAAGCGCATCCATAAAGCAGCTGATTTGTTTTTTGACGATGAGGACGATTTGTGTCTATCGCGTAAAGAAAAAAACAATGGAAAAGTAGTTTTAAAGTTTAAGAAATTTAAAAATGATAAATACTTATATAAGTTTGTAGTTGTAATATGGTTATTATAAGGAATTTAATGTTGGCAGGTGCAACCAATAGCGGAGTTGTGTGAGCTGTCGCGGCGACGAGCTGCTGATGGCGGGGTGGAGGTGGAACTCTCCGACAGCAACGTCCGAGGAGGTACCCTGAGCAGATCGGGCAGCCGACGATTCACTAACACTCAGGTACGCTGGTTAACTTTTTTTAAAGAAACTCAACCAAATTCAGTCGCTCTTGCAAACATAGGATGACGTATACTGTACGTGTCGACGAATACGAAAGAGGACAACTCGAAATGGTATGTTTCGTATTTTCCTCTTTCGTTTAGAAATAAGTATTTATCTAGTTCGTTTAAAAATTAATTGCGTTTAGTAGTAATTCGTTGCATAATGATTAGTTAATTATATGTATAGATAACGCTGATAGCAGCGACTTATTGGCGTATTATTTTGCGATGTATTATTAGATTTTTCACAGCTATAAATAACCTGTCCACCTTAGTTATGGACATTAAGGTCGTTCAGCAATTACGTCGATTAAATGAGGAATTATGTAATACCTGCTTGTGTAATAAACTAGTAGCTGTACGCGGATTTGCATTTGGTGAAGTTTCCCTCACACTTCAGCCCTATATTGACCGCCACGTTGGTTGAGGGGTTAGCGTACACGGCCACTTCACCATGACTCCTCCGACGAACTGCGAGGATTGTGAACGTAGATTACTGTATTTCTGTGTCTGGGTGTTTTTTGAAATATGCCCGTGTTGGTCCGAGCTTTTTTGCAGAAAAAAAAATCTGCCTTACTGTGAGACAGCTCGTAAAATGCGAACATAGGCTTTCCGTCACTAACAACGTGACATCGGACTAGGTGGTACAGTTTCGCAGCGATTCACCCGGATTGGTACAACCAACTTACTGTTTGTTTGTGAGGAGACTGGGAACAACATTTTAATTTTTCTCATACAAACTGAATGGGCGGAACAAAGTTCGCGGGAACAGCTAGTATACTGAAATTTATACTACTACTAGCTGACCCGGCAGTCGTTGTTGTGCTATATTTTTAATGTGATATTAGTAAAAAAATTGGGGTGAGTCACCCTCATCACTTAGGGGTATGAAAAATTTATGTTGACCGATTCTCAGACCTACTAAATATGCTCACAAAATTTCATGAGAATCGGTCAAGCCGTTTCGAAGGAGTTCAATTACGCACACCGTGACACGGAAATTTTATATAATATTAGATTTAAGTATTTCTCTGTATTAGTATCGTTGACTAACACCCATAACACTAGTATACTATTAGTTTTCTTTGGGTTTAGATAAATCTGTGTAACTTGTCTAATGAAATTTATTTTATTTATTTATATCCGGTTTTATTTATGGGTTCTTTAGTGACTTCGTTTTCTGTAGTTAGGTTGAACGAATAACAGTTAGTAATTAAGTATAAACGGCACATACATAGCCAGTTACTTTCCCCAATTATGATTCGCACTAATATTATAAACTGTTGTTTCTCTTTCATGGATGGGTTTTTAAGTTTTTTGAGATTATCTAGCGGCAAATATTTTGTAATTTAGGTTTTAATATTACGCTACAATAGGCATAATACTTTAATAGAGAAATTATGTTAATACTTTCTTATAAATAAGTTATTTTAGTAGTTAAATATTGATAGGATAAATAAATGATTTATAAAATGCAGTGGTTGGCAGCCGTTTCTAAACAAGTGGTCACATATAATATTTGCTATTATAATGAAGTTAGTTAAGTGTTGTCCCTCAGTACTTAATTACGAGTAATGTCTTAACTAGATGAAAGGTCGCCCCTGTTTCATCTATCATTTATCATTATAATTTAGATGTTTTTTTTTATCTGGCTTCTTAATGTCTCTATAACATACACATAATTATTGAAAAAATTATAATTATTATGTTATACTAGTCGACCTGACCTTCGTACTGCTTGACATCGATAGCTAGGTATCGACAGTTTGTGTTTAAGAAATAAATATTATTATTTTTTCTATTTTCCCCGCAATTTTTTTTTGTTTTTCTTCTTTAATATTAGTTTTCCATGATGAGATACATACTAGGTATACACAAAAATGCGTATTTTCCTCGATTTCCCTGGGATTTCATCTTAACGGTTTTAAAAATATTCGTTTCAGAAATCGATTTCCAAATCGATTCCTTACAAAAAAATATAGAAGTCGCACATGTTATAATTTATGTATATTTCTCCTTTTTACGAAGTCGGGTAGAAACTAGAAGTATGTTATATTATTACTGAGCCACAAAAACGAGACATGGGGTCTATGACTGCCCATCTAACTTCATTGTTATTGATTGTTTTCGAGGGTCGTAATTATTGCCCCCAGGCCAATGCGTTTTCCTCCATACTGACGTTTTGGGGAATTAGTTTTGGCGTTGGGATGTGACGACCCTATGGATCAATCTACTATGTTTAAGTACAGTAGTACTATTTAAATTATGCGCTTCGGCTTTACACTTTTTACTCTTTTTATAAATTATACTTTTATTTTTAAATTGGCAGACCTGATCTAAATTTTAGCGAAATTATTAATTATGTGTAATAACAACTCTATATAGATATCTTTAAAATACATTCGGATTTCCGAAGCTTGACGAATATAGCTGAAGCGCTATATTCGTCAAGCTTCGGAAAGCTTAGTTTTGGCGTTGGGATGTGACGACCCCATGGATCAATCTACTATGTTTAAGTACAGTAGTACTATTTAAATTATGCGCTTCGGCTTTACACTTTTTACTCATTTTATACATAATATTTTTATTTTTTAATTGGCAGACCTGATCTAAATTTTAGCGAAATTATTAATTATGTGTAATAACAACTCTATATAGATATCTTTAAAATACATTTGGATTTCCGAAGCTTGACGAATATAGCCGAAGCGCATGATTTAAATAGTACTACTGCATTAATTTGCAAGTTCCGTTAGTTAGACTAGGTTGTGGAATTGTCGTCTTATTAATCAATTTAGACTAAAGTATTCCATGGTTCATGTTCACATTATCGTCTTCAAGACGCTGTGTGTTGGTCCGGTTGCCTGGTTTCTCGTAAGAGGCAAGCATATACATATTAATAAATACGTCTTTTTTTCTTTAGGTTTTGGCATTCATGTTAGTATATATCAAATTTAGCAAAAATGGAATTCAATTATAATTAGTCATAAGTCGTCCAAAAGTCATGTCAGGGTCTTGGGTAAAGCGGCGGCCTCATTACTCAAGCTCTTATAGTGAGATTTGGCGGCAACGAGGAAATACACGATACGCTAATATCTTCATGATTATTTCATTTGTGCACTTTCACTGAACAAAATTTTACAAAATGCCACCAAAATTGACTATTTTCACTAAATATCATCACGAAATTCAATAATTATGTTAAATCCTCGACCATTTTTTTCTCTCGATGGTGCCAAAACGCTAAATAATACCACTGGTGGTACAGCGCTGTTCGGCAACTGGTCTAGGGGGTGATTATGTATCTCAGTTGCCAACTTAAACTACAAAAGTGTACATCAAACGACGTCATTTGTGTTTGCTATCTCTACTGTATTTCTGTTGGTCACTAGAGATAGCAAATATGAAACACGTCATTTGACAGCTATTTGATGTCAACTTTTCCATTTTGAGGGGGCAACTAAGTTACACAATTAGCCCCCTGGATAGGGATCCACCGCCTTATCTATTCCTTTCGCCATTATGACAGTGTCATGTTCCGGTCCGGAGTGTAGGGTAGCCGGAACTCTTGTGCAATAGGCCTAACGTTCCGGCTGCAGGACAGTGACAGTTATTTGAAACGGCCTATTTTCGAGTCTTATCCCTTTTCCACCAAGTCTGGGTCTAAAGTTACGTTTTCTATATTTTTTTGTTGACCCTTAGATCGAACCCGGGACCACAAGAAGTCAAGTCCGACGCCGGACCGCTAGATCACAGAGGAGACCATTATTATATTATTTCTTGTACGTAGATGAATTACTTATTAGAATGGAAGTCCGTTTTATGCAGTTTAACTACTCTTAAATAATTTCCGATCATACGAAAGGTTTATGTTTAAACCCCTTCTTAAGAATGTGCAATCAAAGTTAACTTCGTAATGTCTTAAGCAAATCGAGATTATATTATCAAGAAAATCATGTAAAACTCAGAGTTTTATATGATTTTCTTATTAATATACAAAGACTAAAGTAAGAGTATAGTTTAATTATAATAGTCTTTATCACAGTGTAATAAAGAAGATAACACCAAGTTGAACCTTGGATTACTCCATGCTTGCTAATAAGGCGGTGAATTATTAAACAAAGACTAAAGGTAGAGTAAAGTTAAGTTGATATTGGTGGTAATTTTGTTGCGCATTCACTAAACTAATTTTAAGTTATCGCTGTCTTCTTTCAACGAAAATAACAGAAAGAGACAAAACACTTTTAGCGCTGTTAAATTAGACTGTACACATTTTTACAGACTTTTAATCTATCATTCGGAAAACGTTGCTCAAAAACATCGCAATTTGTCATGTTCGGACTTATCTGACATTTCTAAAATGTTCCATCTCTTTTATTTTTGTTTCATTTGAGAAAGATAGCATATTACCACCACTATAGTCTCTGTCACAGTGTAATAAAGACGAGAACACCAGGTTAAACCTTGGAGTACTTTAGTCTGTGTTTGCTGAATAATGCGGTAAATTAATAAATCAAAGACTAAAGTTAGAGTTAAGTTAAGTTGAAATTACAGTATCTATCACAATGTAATAAAGATATAGTTTTTACACCGGGTTGAACTTTGGAGTACTCCATCACAGTGTAATAGAGACGATACTAACAGGTTGAACCTTGGAATACTTTAGTCTATGTTTTAGCAAACAAATGTTAAAGCGGTGAAATAAACAAAGACTAAAGTTAAGTTGATATTATTGTCTCGGTCATAGTGTAGTAAAGACGATAATCCCAGGTTAAACCTTGAATTACTTTAGTGTATGCTAATAAGGAGGTGAGTGCGGAAACAGCTCTTTTGATGACCCTTATCTCTTGATTATTTAAAAATATTCATGTCATCTTATTTGTACTTATGAATTAAGATGTATTTTTTAAGGTCGGATAACTGTATTTAAGATTTGGATACAAATGAGGCGAAGAAAGTGGCTTTGTATGTTAAATCTTTTAATAAGCAACGAAAGTGTGTGATGTGTGAACCATAACTGTAGAAATATAATCTGATCATACAAAGCTAAATTAAAAAAGTACGTCTAAATTAGGAAGTTCACATCCATACCCTTTGTTGCTGTCTGGCCTTATTATTAGCGGATCTTTTGAACCCTTTGTTGGTGTCGGGCCTTATTATTAGAGGATCTTGTGAACCCTTTGTTGCTGTCAGGTCTTATTATAAGTGGATCTTGTGACGAGAATTAGCCAGTTTCCGAAACGCCAATCAATTTTAATGTTTGGTTTATCACCTCGTATAAACTGTTTATCATATCATGTTCCCGGGTCGGACAACAAATAAAAATTTGAAAATGTGTATTTTCAGTTTTGTAATAAAAATATCGTTGCCCGGGATTGGATATGTGCCCGTTTGGGGATAGGCTTGCCACCTATCACATTGTGGGATTTAGTGTCTTCGGCCAGTCGTGGGTGCCTTGGTTGTACCTCTGCCTAACTTTTCGGGTATATGGGCGTGTAGATACTACTTTTTAACTCATTTTAAATAGGTTTTACTTAGACATAGTTCGTAGATTAAAAGCTAGGGGTATGTAAATTAAAAACTTAGTACCGTGTCAGAAGGCGGCAACTTACTAAAAAGTTAATTATTACTGAAAAAAAAATCTTAACTGTTCGGTGCCCTATGCACTGCTCTGTCTGTCAGGAAGCTTGAAGGAGGCAAGCATAATGTATTTGTTAGACATTCACGTCAGTTGTTGATAGTCACGGTGTTGATTTGGTGATAGAAATGAATTAGTGCTTACCATTGTCGTGTCCCCGTTTTATTGGGGTCGAAGATCACCGTTTTCATCATTTCATCATAACGAGAAGGGTGCAAATTAAGAAATTCTCTTCACGCCCATATCCCCGAAGAGGTAGGCAGAGGCACAACCAGGGCACCCAGACTAGCCTAAGATACTAAGTCCCACACTGTGATAGGTGGCAAGTCTATCGCCAACCAGGCACATTTCTATCCTGAGCAAAATTTTATTTTTATGACTGGAAAAACCCAATTTACTTTTTGTTGCCCAACCCGGGATTCGAACCCGGGACCTCATGCAGTCAAGTCCAACAACTGCACCGCTTGACCACAGAAGCGATGCAAATTATGGTAGCGATAGTAAGGCGGTGGTAGCAATACGGACGCGTAACAAAATTGTTAGTGGTAGAGTAGTCTACCATCAAATAAAAAATTAGTTATATAATCTATAATAAAAATAAATACAGTCGGAGTGTCTGTTTGTAATATAAAAGTAACCGATTTTTAGCACGTGCTTATTAATGTATATATAGTACATATGACAAAATATGATTTTTAGTTTGTGTGGATGGAAGGTACACTGTGGAGGGTGTGTGCAGGAAATAGAGTGAATGGAGCGCTGGGTAAGCTGTTTCAAAGTGAGAGTTTGAGTCAAAAAGTTAGACTTGCTTTTGCTTAATTCTGTACTTACCCCAACGTTGTTTTATTGAAGCGCTGCGAAAAATCTGTGGTTTTACGCTCGCTGGCTGCATTCGTAGCAGTGAGGTCTGAGAAAGAGTTGAAGAGTGTTGGTGTTAAAATACCGCAGGTTAGGTTATGTGGAAAGAATGACAGATGGAAGATTGATAAAGCAGACTTACAATGCCAATGTGGATAGATGTAGGTACCCGGGGAGAACAAGGTTGACATTCCACGATCAGATCGCTCAGATATTGTCCGAAGGTGGTATCAATAGTCTCCGAAACTGGCGTGTTTGTATGAAAAAAGTATCTTCACGCCCATATCCCCGAAGGTAGGCAGAGGCATAACCAGGGCACCCAAGACTAGCCGAAGACACTAAGTCCCACAATGTGATAGGTGGCAAGCCTATCGCCAACCCGGCACATATCCAATCCCGAGCAACATTTTTTTTATTAGAAAATCGGAAAAACCAAATTTTCTTATTGTTGCCCGACCCGGGATTCGAACCCAGGACCTTATGCAGTCAATTCCAACACCTGAACCGCTAGACCACAGAGGCGATTGTTTGTATGAAAAGGGTAATTAATGTGAAGGAAGTCAGACAGCACTCGATAATCTTTCCCTAACCCGTAAGGAACTTGGCGTGAAGATATGTACATACACAGACGTCATACAAGTAGTTTGTCTGTTTGTTCCGGCTAACACCTGAAACAGCTGGATTAATGTTGACGCGACCCTCACTGACTTCACTGAATATCTGAATATAATATTTTAGAAAAAATCGAATTAACTAAATAACTTCTTTTTTAAATTTCAAGCGGACGAAATCGCGGACTCCTCTAGCTAATTAATATAGACATAAAAAAAATTACCAGGCAGCGTGCGATAAAGACTTCGCAACTTTATGCTGAAAATAGTACTCACAAAATGTAGAAGTGAAAGAATTCATATTTTTAAAGAAAGAAACACTTGTACTGTTTTACTTATCACTTATAATGTATTACTTTGTAATTAGTAGCCTACCGGTTTCGCTTATAGAGCATCATCAGGGCTAAAACTTAAACCCTGAACTGAGTTTAAGTTTTAGCCCTGATGATGCTGTATAAGCGAAACCGGTAGGCTACTAATTACAAAGTAATAAATTACAAGTGATAAGTAAAACAGTACAAGTGTTTCTTTCTTTAAAAATATGAATATTTGGAAGTTTTACCAAGCGCTGACGATGGAAAATATCAAATATAGAAGTGAAAGAAAACATAATAGACTGGAGGCAATAATTACGCCCTCAAACAGAAAAAAAATCACCCCCAAACAAATAACCAATTACAATAATGTAGGATCGGGGTCGAGAGCCATAAAAACCCCTCATCTCTTGATTTTAATGGGTCACTAATGATATTACAAAGATAACGACCGTGATAGAATTTTGACATACTAGCCGACCGAAGAACTTCGTCTCGCTTGACTTTAATAGCCACTGACAGTTTATTTGAGAAAAAATAATGTTGATTTTCCTATTTTCCCGATTTTCCTCTTTTAAACAACGTTCTTAGGAGTATGTACTCCTGACAATAATTTACACATTAAAAAAGCATAAGTGAAATTTAGTCGCATCTGTGGTCTAGCGGTCCAGGTGTTGGACTTGACTTCATAAAGTATTGGGGTTCGATTCTCGGGTCAGGCATCTAAAAGAAAATGGGGTTTTTCCAATTGTCTAATTTAAAAAAAAAGTGTTGCTCAGGATTGGATGTGTGCTCGGTAGGCGATGAGACGGAGACTTGCCACTTATCGTATTGTGGAACTTAGTGCTATGATTGTGCCTCTGCATACCTCTTCGGGGATATGCGCGTAAATATACTTTCTTATTAATGAAATTTTCCATCGTGATGCAATGAACTAGTCCCATGGGGGAAATAGGGATTCATTAATTTATGTAACCGCGATCAGATCATACACGAACATGATTTTCATACAGCTTTCATACCCAATTATAGTCCGTTGGGGGCCAATATTAAAAAAAGGCTGTTTAAACTAAGAATCCACAATGCATATGCATTTATTAATTTCGTCAAAATCGGTCCAGTGGGTTTGCCATAAAATCTTAACAGACAGACATTTACAATATTAGAATGGATATTGGATGTATGCTAACAAGCTGATCAATTTCGTGATAATAAGAAATTACACGTCGTCTATAAACGTAATATATGTTAAGACTCTTCCGTTAGAAGTATTTCCGGTCCTTCCATTCGTTCGAGAGTTCCGTTCCGATTTATACTCCAAACTGAAACACGACAAGCACCTATTGGTAAGGTTTGATTGACTGTACTGGAAATTTAATCCCATAACCGGAATTTACTTACCTACTCCTGGGTTATGGGGTCAGCACATCTCAACGCCAGACAAATGTGTTGGGCGATTTCATCAATTTTCTCGTAAAAAATGCCCAAAAATAAACGAAATACTTTATGCGCTGTATAACTGCAAATAAACAACTTCGATTTCGCCAGGTTTTCGGTAAAAATTGAGTATTTTCTTAGATTTCCTCAGATCCATGAGCATTTACTTAGATTTCCCTGGAATTTGATCATCAGATCCAGATAGTCAATGAGACCTCGTAAGAACGCTCTTTTAAATAAAAAAGAAGTAAAATCTGTTATAAAATAACGGAGAAATCGATAATATACATAAAATAATAAAGATTCGAAACATATAACTTCCTCTTTTTTTTGAAAACTAAAATACATGTTTTTTTGGGATAGTGTTGAAAAATACCCTTCCTAATGGCAAATAATGCTGTAGCTACAAAATAGGATTATAGGATGTTGAAAAATTTGGATAAACAAATTGGCTATCCTATCCCACAAACGTATTACAGATTTTGTGACAGGAATATGTAGAGCAGTGTGCTTTCATTTGAAAAACTGTAACAACTCTTATTAAAAGTTTGACTGTGCTCCTGGCGTAGTGCCAGAATGTTTTAATTGTGTCAGTAAAGCCTGAAGGAAGAGGCGTTTTGGCAGATTGTCCATATTAAAGTGCACGTGCTTTTAAGGTACTTGGTACCTTTTATCTCGTTACAAAGAGGTTAAGTAGGTACTGAAAATTAATTGTCCTTCGTTGTTATAATCAGAAATTAAGTTGAGATCTTTTCTTTCTTTAAGTTTTGGCCTTCACGTTTAGTATTTTACCACTAGTCAAGTAGGAATTTGCATTAAATTTTACATCAATTTTAATAAATTATAATAAGTCATCAGTCATAAGTCGTCAGTATGTCATGTTAGGCTCTTGGGTAAAGCGGTAGCCTCATTACTCAAGCTCATGTAATGAGATTTGGCGGCAACGAGGAAATACACGATACGCTAATTTCTTCATGATTATTTCATTTGTACACTTTCACTGAACAAAATGCCACCGAAATTGACTAATTTCACTCAATATCAACACGAAATTCAGACATCACGTAGACAGAGAGTATCAAGTGCAAAACCTCACCAAATAATGTGGAGAATGATATATACATTAACAAAGATGTTAATTGATACTAAAAGAGGATACTTTTAGATAAGTTGTAATTTTTACAATTAGAAAATCCGTCAAGTACTTGTTATAAATTTGAAGAAGTCATACAGGGGTACATCTAAAGCACTAGTCAAATTTTGAGAAATATTTTGGAATCGATAACACATGCGATCTACTAAAAAACCCCCCGGACCTCCAGAAGTTCGGTCCATCGCCGTACCCCTAGACCACAGAAACGATCAAAGGTTAAAATATAAATTAGCTACTAATTTAATTAATTCGTTTTTTTTATTCGTAGTGTTGGGTAGGTACCTACTTTACAGATTTTCCAACATTTTTTTTTCAAGTCATAATTTTTGAATGTACAGAACACTTACATATCTTTATGCCAAGTGAACGAAGTTCGCCGGGTCGACTAGTATATCTATAAAAGTATTGTTTTAGAATTGAGATTATACGCACACATAATCCTTCACGAGAGCCTTGTTAACTCCACCACTAGAATACCGTACTTTAAGCTCTATTCAATCCTGGCACTCGAATGGGGTTGGAAACTCTGTATTATTGTTCACAGCAACTAGGCATATTCTATATTACTCGAAAATACGTCAAAGTCTTCAACCAATTTAGGACTATACTCCCCTAGTAATAAAGATGGATATTGTTTGTAAATTTAGGGTCGACAAAGCTGGTTTTAATTATCCTTTCTGTCTTTCTGTGAAGTAGATGATGTATTATGGTAGTGTTACAGATGTTTTTCCGTGGATGTTTGAAGATAAACTACGTTTTATGTTTTCCTAGCTTATTGTTTTTTGGAAAAAAAATTCGTCGACTATTATATACAATACTTTGGGAACAAATTTCCATTAGCAGTATACGCACTAAACGGGGTGTGAGTTAGATCGAAACGTTAGAAATTCAACACTCCTTTCTTTTGTACGATTTCGTTTTATCTCTATCTATTTTACTTAGTTTTTTTATGATATTGGAAGGCGAACAAGCAGACGGATTTCCTGATGGTAAGGAATTCACACCGCCTAGAGACACCAAAGGTGGTAATGGTGCGCTGCCAATCTGAGGCCGGGATGTAAGGCCTCAAGCAAAAGTAAGTTTACCGGCTACCTTTTTCTCCGAACCGGAACACGTCATGACGTTATGGCGGCAGGAATAGGTAAGGCGGTGGCACCAATTCGGGTGAGTCGCTGCTGAACTCTACTACCTAGTCAGATGTCACGGTGTTAGTGACGGTCAGCTTATGCTCGCCTTTTACGAGCTGCCTGGCAAGAAAGGCAGATAGTCTATTCTACAAAGGAGCCCGGACCAACACGGGGAATTTTATTTTAATGAAACTTTTTTTTTACTTTTTATTAATAAACCTGTACTAACGTAACGTAAAGACTGTGATACCCGGTTTAACCAGGGAGTACTTTACCCCATGTTTATTAATAAGACTAAGACTGAGGTTACGCGGTTTTAGTATTGACATACGAATAGAAAATATCTTAACACTTAACCAAATTATGAATAAATGTAGTATAACATCACATCTCTAGGCCCGTAAAATGAGAAAAGCCTCAGATCACAGCGATAGGCCAAGGCGAGGCTAGACAAACTTTTGAACTAAGGAGTCCCTTGTTGTACGGAACGAGATGTGTATTCTATTTTGAAAGTAATTAGACATATGTAAATACTTTCTAAAAAAATTACAACCCTTAAGGGATGAACCACAGGGGATATTTTTTTTTTCAATTTTAAAGTAAGGATTTTCAAATTTTGCGTTTGCAAATGTTGGCAGTTGAAAAATTAAAAAAAAAACACGAAAAAACAAAGTCAAGATAATAAAGTTGCGGGATGTGAATGCATGAACGACAGAATTCTGGTTAACAAATAACAGGACATAACAAATTCACTACCTTGACCTTTTGAAGTCGGTACCTATAAAATGAGGATATTCAAATGTGTTTTCAATTTAAATTGACACTAAACGATTTGCAGCGAACTGTAATGACAGTCTAGACACTTCGCCCCTGAAAGGGCATCCATTTGACCTAACTTATGAACGCCAACAGAGGGCGTATTCCGCTAATTCGTTTAAAGTCCTATCTCAATTGCTATGTCGATTTTGACATATTTTGTACAAATTATATCGATGTACAAAGTACGGGTATACTAAAACTTTACACTCATTTTTTTTTTCTCTCCACATTCATTACCTTTTTCATACAAACTTACCAGTTTCGGAGACTCTTGACACCACCTTCGGATAACACCCGAGTGATTTGATCGTGGAATAACCTAGGTTTACCCGGGTACCTACATCCATCCATATTTGTATTGTATATCTGCTATGTCAATGTTTCATCTGTCATTCTTTCCACGGTCTTTCGCATTTTAACACCAACACTTTTTTCAATCCCACTCTTTCTCGGATCTCACTGTTACGAATGCGGTCAGTGAGCATCGCATCACAGATTTTTTAAATAACATTTTCATGTACCCATACAAATGTTAGATGGGGTGGGTATTCCGGTTTTTAATACTGAGCAAAAAATACGAAAAAAAACACGTTTATTGTATGGGTCCCCCCTTAATATATTTTTTTATTTTTAGTTTTTGTTGTTAGCAACGGAAATACAACATTTGTGAAAATTTCAGCTCAGATATATCAACATTCTACCATGCATTTATTAATTCACCAACTCTTGTAAACTACATAATATTTTTTTTAAGTACTACCTAATATTTAACGTAAAGTTAAAATTTGATATAAATGTCATTGAAACATAAGCTACGTTTTTGTTAAAACCAACTCTCAAAGGACGGTAATAGGGGTAATGATGGGGACATAATACTAAAATAGCGAATCTTTTTTGTTGTCTCCTTCACGTTCAAAAGAATGAACTGATTTTGATGAAATAAAGCTCAACCTCCAGTTGCCCGCAAAAAATGTGGCGTGCGGCAGCCTATTTTGATTTTTTTGGATGTTTGGAAAATCCTTACGAATAACCCCCATTATCAAGGGGGGAAACAGGATATGTTGGACTTAAACTGACTACAAACCGAACGATAGCCTTCCCCGCTCGGCTGGGAACGAGGTCGGTTTCACTTTCACCATCCCAGCCTAATGTAACATAACAAAATCACATCAATCTTTACACTCTTAGGATGTAAGTAGGTTATTAAGTAGGTAGGTGACCACACCACAATTTTTTTTATTAAAATCACATTAAAAAAGTAGAAGAACGACGTCTGCCGGGTCAGCTAGTCTTATATATAAAATTCTTGCGTCACATTGTTAGTCACCGTACACCTCCGAAACGGCTTTACCGTCTTTCACCCAAATTTATATGCGTATTCAGTAGGTCTAAGATTCGGCTACTATTTATTTTTCATACATCTAAATGATAAGGGTGACTCACCTCATTTTTTTTTTTACTAAAATCAATTTGAAACAATAGCAGAACGTCTGGTCAGCTTCTTATAAAATAAAATTACATACTTCATTTAATCAAAAAATGAAAATGAAAACAGAATTTCTATCAGGCAAAATAAAGGACTGCCAGCAATAAATCAGCAAAGGATTTCCAGTAAAGGTACGTAAAGGTTTTGATTGTAACAGTGTTATTAAGGAAATTGGTTTCCTGACGTACACATTAATGTGAAGATTTGGAAACCGTTTTCTTGTCTATAACACTGCTTGATTCATAGTGTGACAGTTAGTAAATTTATTTCTTAACCGACACACCAGTGTGACAGGGCAGTGTGAAGGTACGTCGGGCGTCAAATTTTTAAACCAATTTTTTTTAATACACTTTTGACATCAAAATGTCACCAAGGAGCAAAGATATCTTCTACATAAGCAAAATAGAACCGGGTTTTTTATGGAATAGTTAGCAAACGAGCAGGCGGTTCACCTGATGAAAAGTGACCCCACGAACAGCTATAACACCAAGGGTTTCATAGTTGCATTGCCGTCCTTCTTCAAAAAGAATAAGCTTGGTGGTCTCGTACCTGACATTGGCTAAACAAGTCGTGCAAAACGATTGAAAGCCATATTTATAAAAGAAGAATAAGCTCTTTTCTTGACTTCAAGTCTTAACTTCAATCGTATTGTTTCAGAAACACCCGGTTAATGCATCACAAGCAAAGTCACAAACGTACATTAGTAATTGTGTATATATTAATGTGTATCCCTGATAGAATGGGATGTTTATGTAATATAGGTATTTACTTTATCTGTTGGTAATTATATGTACTCGGTTGTTTTCCGTGTATTTTCCTCTAAGAAGTATACGTATGTTATAACAAAATATGTTAACATTATTATTAATAGTTTACTTAGTGCGGCATTAAATTAGCTATAGCATAGAATTTTTCTGATATTTTTTTTCTGAAAATTTTGACATGTGACTAGATTTATATATAGCTATAATACCCATAGTAAAAATGAAATGGCATAGAATTGTTTACATTTTACGGTTAACTAGCAGTTACCCGCGGCTTTGCTCACTTGGCAGTTAATATATTCACTGATTTTAGCCCATTAATGAGGACTTTCAACCCTTATTTCACTCTCTTAGGGTAGAATTTCCAGTAACGCTTAAATACGTATCTAATCATTTTTAATTAGTAGCCCAAAAATAAGTTTCATGTTTCAAACTTGAAAAAAATGACGATTTTCCGTACAAACTTTGAAATCCTATTTTACCCTCTTAGGGATAAAATTTCCAAAATTCCGTAATTAGTGGGTATATACAATTACTAACACGATAAAAAAAATTGCTCCATCCATTGAGGAATGAAGCCATTTTAACTTTAAAAAATGGCCTCTTACAGCGTGTTGGCAAAGCTATTTAAACATATACATTATTAATTAACCTTTACAAATATTTAATATTATCTTAGTTATCTTGAGTATTTCATGCACAATATGATATCTCTTTAAAATATACAATTTTTAATTATTTTTTTATTAAATATGCTTTCCAACAACTTTTAAAATATTCAATAAAACAATTCCGCCATTCTAACGTTATATTTTAATTGAGTATTATACAACTTCGTTGGTACGTAACGGAATTTTAGAATATTCTTTTTTTAATAATTTAAAAACGTCAGATTAAATTGAAACTTTACACACATATCAAGGGCTGCGAACAACACCATATTAAAAAAAATGTCAGGTTGTCATGATCAGATTATATAGAACTAGACACTAAAACTAAAAAAATACTTTTTTATTAGCTTTTATACAATATTTTTTTCTTAATTACTCATTCTCTAGGCTAGGCTCATCTATCCAAACCAAATGTTTAAACTTTGACTATTTAGTAGATGGTTTATGTGAAATTTGCATAAAATCGGTCTAGCAGTTTTTCATTTATCACATTTTTTGTAACAAATGTATTCAATAAATGGCGGATAATTTTGTTAATGGGCATTTTTCAGTCAAATTGAAACTTTTTTCAGATGGCGATTGTGCTGTAATATTAAAACTTTATTCAGTTCTTTTTTTGTTTTGTTGTGTTATGTCATTCATGCGGACATTTCTTTTTGGACTTGCTTCAATTAAAGCAATTTATACGTAGCAAAACACAAACCGGGCTGCTAGTTTTTTATAAATTCAAATTTATGAATTTTTTTTAGTTCAGCCACTTCGTAAGTTTTTAAAACTAACAAGTAAGGAACGAAATAAAATAGAAACTACATACATGCATATCTCCACACCAAGTTCCTTGCAGGGTAGGCAGAGTGTATAGAGTGTGAAACCTCTCGATCCTGACAAACCTGTCTGGCTTCTTTCACATTCATTTCCCTTTTCATACAAATAAAATAGATACTTATCCATAAGTTTAAAAAAAAATCTGTATAGGTACTTACATATTTTTTTGAAAAATGTAATAACATAAATCATGTAAGTCTATTTTGATAATTTATAATACATAATACCTATTCTTAATATAAATTTTATAGTTTGGCTAAATTAACGAAATGCATAATCCAACATACTCCTAAAAATAACTTTTACATAATACCCATTCTACAATTATCAAACAATACCTTTTATGTAACAATTTTAATTTGTTCTGTCGAAATTCTGCATTTCGTACCTAGCAATAACGTTACAAACTTCCATTTTGACTTTCGGAATTAAATTGGGTTGCAATTTTTTAACACTAGCTGCCATACTTCGGAAGAAAACGTCAATTTCATTTGTATTTTCCTTTAGGACCCTCTCGATTAGCCTGTCCAGGGCTTGCGACTTTGGTTCTATTATTTTTGGCTTTTCAATACATCTTACTACTCTAGGTGGCTCCCCACTCATTATTATAGGCTTTGGTAATATTTTCACTGGTGTCAACATGTCTGGACTAAATGTTGCGGCTGCCTTTTTTCTACCAGCATTCCTTCTTCTAATTTTCTTTGCGTCTATTGGTTCTGGCATTTTTGATACAAGTTTTATTACTGGCTTTATTTCTTCTTGTGGTCTGTCTATTAAAGTGATCTGTAATTTAAAAGAATTCTGAATTAAATTACTGGCAATTTTTTTAGTGGATATATGATTGAAAGTTTTGACTTGCTCAGGTTATATTGATTAGGTTGACTCTGGAGTCAGCCATGTAGAAAATAAGTATCTTCATATTCCTATATCCTTGAAGGGTTAGCCGGGTGCAACTAGGCCACCCACTACTAGCTGAAGATACTAAATCCCACAATGTCAATGACCTGTCTTCAACAGGGCCTTTATCAAATCCTGGGCAACATTGTTCTTTTATTAGAAATTTGAAAAAACTTATTTTCTTTTTGTTGCTCGATCCAATAATCAATCCTGGGATTTCATGAAGTTATTTCCAACACGACCATTAGATCACTTGCCTGCACAATTGCCACCTATTTCATAAAAAAAGATTGACGATTACATAGTCTTATAGAAAGTAACTGGGCAGCTATCTAGTTAAATCTAGTGAACTTTCTTTTTGATAGCAAAACATTTTTCTTTAGATAAACCCGCTTGTCTGTGGCAAGTTCCAAATTTGTCAAATGCAGAAAATTGGTCAAAACGAACAAAATAATCATTATAAAGAATAATGATTAGGTCTTTTGGATTCAAATTCACCAATTCACTTATATTAGTAAACATTTTATATAAGGTATTGTATTTGAGGCTCATGCTGGCTATGCAATATTATCATATTTGTGATGTCTTACTATAAGGAAATTCATCACATTATTTGCTTTACAATAAATAAATATTCCTCTGGACAAGTTACACAAATTGAACCTAACCCTAACATAAGCAAATTATATGCTTGTATTAAGGGTGTTAGACTATGATTCAATACATAGAAATACCTTAATAGATGCCGAAATTAATAAATTTTATATACACCCAGACCCGAAAATGCAGATATCTTAATATTCATCACATAAATGCCAGCCCCTGTTGGGAATCGAACCTAAGCCTCGCAACTGGTCAGTATAGTTAGGCGTGTATGCTAGCCATTCTACCAATGAGGTGATCTATAATATAAAGTAAGAGTTTTGCTACGGTAATTACCTCACTCACTTCATATTCTTGACTGTCTGTGATCACTTGTTGCTCAGAACCTATTTGTTGTTCTTGACCATCCACCATCTCTATGTCTGGGAGTATTACTTCTGTGGAATCAAACGGATCTTCTAACACTAGATCGTCAATGTTAACTGAATCTAAAAACTGGAGCTTTTCAAATATAGGTATTTTGGTTTTATGAACAGTGCCCATACGTTTGTTCCTCATGTAGCCATCACGAAGTCCACGCCACCGTTTCTTGCATTCTTCAACTGGAAACATTTGAGTGAATACGTTAAAATAACTATATTTTTATTTGATAATAGCTGTCCCGCCGAACTTTGTTCAACCCTTTCAGTTTGTATGGGAAAAATAGTATTGCTTATCCCATTTTTCCTACAATTTTTCCAGTTTTTCTCTTCACTTTCCTGACAATAGTTAACACAACAAGAAAAGAATTATCCAAATCAGTTCAGTTGCTCGACAGTTATGTGATTACCAACACATTGAGCAATTCTTTTTATTTTAAAGATGCAAGCTTTTCTTTGTCACTTTCACAAGCTGTTTGCTTGAGCTATCGGCATAAACTATATTACGAGTTCAACTTAATACAATTAGTATCACACATTATGCTGAAATTGGAATTTTAAAATATAATAACTGGAATAACAGGCAAGCTTCAATCAAACACACAAATTGTGCAGACCTGTCTAGTTAGCTATTTTCTGACTAACAGCGACAGTTTCAGAGACTGAACAGTACCTTGAACAAATAATGCCCAAGCTAATTGAAATGTGTTTGCAACTTGTTACTTAACATTATTGCTGTCATTGCTATTTTGATATTTCCCATGATCAAAGTTACCCAAGTTGTAAATACCACAAGTATTGAGATATAAATATTAATTAATTAACTTCTATATTTTGTACATAAGGCCAGATATGAACAGCATAGTCTACTTTTACTGTTATTAAATTCAGCACTTTCACAAGGACCCAACTTTGATTATGTTTAGCTCATATCTTATGGCTTTTAAACAAAGTCAGACTCAATAAAAACATGTGTTAATAATGACTATCAAATGTCCTTTCTAAGTTTTAGACCTTATTTTATAATATTAGTTGAAATTATATTGATTCTAATTTGTTTTTTTTTTATTCTAGGTAAGATTATGCAGACAATTATCAGGTAAATATTTTTCTTTCTTTAACCAACTTTACTCTCTCAACATTAAGTATGTAACTTTTAAGTTTTAAACTTCTTCCATTCTTTTATAAGGCAAAGAAGTGAACTGATTTAGAGATGATAAATGTTCTATATGTTGTTAGTTTGTTGCCCATCTACCTATCATGTAAGTATAGATTACCTAATTTTTATAAAGGTGAAACATTATATTAAATCCTAAAATATTAGATACTAAATCATGCTTCATTTTCAGGAGTAATTTGAGAACATTAAAAGCAGTACTTAAGTGAATATAAACAACACTCCACAATACTACAGAATAAATATTTTGATACAACTAGTTAATAAAAAATCAATTTGTTAGGTACAATGTGAACACACCGAAACAAGTTTTCATGTATCTTATCAACATGTGTACTTTCTGAGAATGTGCTTGCAATTTATTAGTAAAATTAGCTGTTTTTACCTGGCCTAGAAAGCTGATTTGCTATTTCTTGCCAAGTAGTTATGCGGGCTAATATGTTCTTCCTTGAAGGGTCGTTAAAATTGTACAAATGTGGATTTGGTTTCACTAGTTCCGTCAATTTTTCGTTCTCTTCATTAGTCCAACCAACTGCGTTCAATGGCATTTTCAGTTCACAATTTTGCGTTCAAACCAATAACAAAATGTCGGCCACCTATCACGAATGAAAATAACTGCGCTGCATTGTACTACGTCACAAAATACAAACAACGAAACGCTATAGATTCGTTCCCATCTAAATTCTGATTGGTTGTTGGGAACGTTTCGTCGACGTCAGTGTTCGTGACGCTACCTGCATTTTATATTTGACAACTAATATGTTAGCTATTCAGCCATAGAGGGCGCTTATATTTTTAAGAGCGACATCTAGTTCAAATATTGATACTAGATTTGTTTAGCTACTTATCAACAGATGTCACTAATTGCAATAATAGTAAATTAACTGACGTAAGAAATAAAAAAGCGCCTTTTCTATTTAATTTAAAATAGCTATCTATTTTTTGTTTCAAAAAATGTTAAATTAAAGCTTAAATGAGCTTATTTTGTCACTGAAATAGTTATGTTTGTTTAAGCGATAAGATAATGTGTGACTGGGCAAACAAATTTATCTTCTTATGTTTTTATGGGGTATCTTATACCTACCTAGCGAAGCGACAATCTTTGTAAACAGCAATTTGTGTCTGCGATTTTATCTTTTAAAGGAATAGGAAGGACAAGGTACGAATGCCACAATCAAGAAATATTTATTTCATTTCTGTACTGTAGGGTTACTCTTGAATCTCGATATCATGCGAATTGGAAAGTGGAATCGTATATGTCACTTTAGGTACTTTTGAAAACAGAATTAGGGGATTGTTAACATTTAGTTACAAATAAATTCGACGAATAGGATAAAATAATTTACTATTTACTATTAACTAAATGGTAATAATTCGCCAGTATTGTGTTCAAGAGACCTAAAATGACATATTCGATTCCAACTTCCAATAATGCATGAATCGAGCTTCGAAAGTAACCCTACTGATGCGTTAAACAAGTTTCAGTGCACACGACCTACACCTAAATACCGTTATAGTAATTTTATTGGGGTAGCTTGCCTAGATCACAGGATTAAAATCCTAAATGCTCCGACTTTCATATCGCATGAGTCTCCGTTCGATCGACCTCGTGAGAACGGGGAATTATTTTTTTAGAAGCTAAACGGTGTAAAACCTACTTATCAAATATTACGATTTTGTCTACACTTTTTTTAAAGAACGAAAAACAAGGATTCTGATCTGCGATTCCTTCAGGTTAAAAGTATCTACTGATGTATATACTTATATACTTCAAGTCGTTGCCAGCGACGTTGCGCGTATTAAAATTGGAATTGTTAGAAAATACTGTAACCTCTAATTTTTTGTTGATAAAATTAATATAGAACTTTTTTAGAAACTTATTGCAATATTTTCATTTTTACCTAAAATCTTTCTTTGTACCTAAAAGTGTGTAATATCAACGGAAGCTTTTTTCTTTTCTTTCTTTCTTTAGGTTTTGGCAATCTCTTTAGTATTTTGCCATTAGTCAAGTAGAAATTTGCATCAAATTTTATATCAATTATAATTAGTGATCAGTCATAAGTCGGCAGTAAGTCATGTCAGGCTCTTGGGTAAAACGGTGGCCCTTTTACACAAGCTCATGTAATGAGATTTGGCGGCAACGAGGAAATATACGATACGCTAATTTCTTCATGATTATTTCATTTGTGCACTTCATTCATCTTCTTCACTTCACAGAACAAAATGATGTCTGAACTGATTTGAAGTTTATAACGCCAATTTCACTCTGTTGACATTTATATTTCTTTTAATTTTTTCTACTGGGCAAGGGTAGCAAACCACTTCCGTCCGTTGCTGGACTCGTAAAGAACAAATGAAGATCATTTTCATTTTACAAAAACACAAGATTTTGATGGTTGTTAAGACCCGATAGAAAAAGAGGGTTGTTATAAGTTTTATGTGTCTGTATACATGTGCGCATGTGCGGTATCCAAACCGAATGGACTGATTTTGATGCGGATTTTTTCGTTTAAAAATTGATTTGCTAGAGATGGTTCTTAGCTACATTATAGATAGGTTTTAAATATATGATATTGATGATTATAATGGTTTTTCAAATTCAGCGATTATGAATAACATTAATAAGATTAATTACGTAGCTTTGCCATAAGAACCCTTTGATAAATCGGAATATTAAGCGTTATATCTACGTCCTTCTCCTACGTCTAATAAATAAAGGTTCTTCCTGCCCATATCCCCGAGGAAGTAGGCAGAGGTACAACCAGGGCACCCACGACTAGCCAATGATAAATAAGTCCAACACCTGAACCGCTAGACCATAGTGGCGAATCTAATAAATATCGTGAAAAATAATATACACAGATAGGTACTGTATGTAGGTATAAACTTATAAAAGGATACAACTCAATAACTTTTAAACCGATTTTGATGAAAATTGGAAATATATAATACATAGGATGATTTTTATCCCGTTTCACTGCGCGGAAACAAAAAAAAAATCCGATTGAAACTGAACAGCTAGTAGTGGTAGTTAGCTAGTGGTAGTTTATAATACAAGTAAGGATTTAATGTCACGCTTAAACCTTTAGGCGCGGTGAAAGCGCATTAGAAACAGCGAGGAGCGACTTGGACGAAAATAAATCGATTTGGTAATTGATTTGAACCAATAAAAAGCTTTGATATTTGTAGAAAGAACATTAATCACTTGGCCAAAAACATTTTATCTTACATCTAAGCCTTGTTTAAAGTTGCCTTGTTATGGTACCATAAATTATGGAGAGGAATTAGCTTATACTATCTTCGTTACGAAACAGAGAGCGGAGATTATTTTTAATCACTGCGGCTTTCTTTTGGGAAACTAAACGTTTAAAGTACGTCTCGTGCATCTTTTCTAGGCGTTTTTGTGATATGTCTGAAGGGAAGTTAGTTATTCTTTAAAATCTATATATGTATAGGTAACGTGACCAGACGTCCCGTTTTGAACGGGACCGTCCCGTTTTTCGTTTGTATACCGTGGTGTCTCAAATTGAAGTTCAAGTATTATCTATTATGTGCGACCGTCTGTACGTGTCCCGTAATACAATAAATAAATATTTTTTTTATTATTGACATTAATTTTAATTTTCTCCATCACAAATACATTTACTTATCGTTCTATAGTATGTTAAGATGCAATTACTAATTGATGAAAAAATTGGTGTCCCGTTTTGAGCCGGAAGAGAGTTGGTCACGTTATGTATAGGTATATAAAATAAAGTCGTGTTAGTTACACTATTCATAACTCAAGAACGTCTCAACCGATTTGTCTGAAAATTGACAGGGAGATAGCTTAGAACCAGGAGACGGATATAGGGTACTTTTTATCCCGTTTGATTGTGAGGAAACTAGGAAAATCATCATTTAAATTTTTCTACTAATATTATAAACTAGCTGCCCACCCTCGCTTCGCTACGGTTATTCAAGAATAAAAATCCTACTAATATTATAAATGCGAAAGTTTGTGAGTATGTCTGGATATCAGGATGTCAGTATGGATGGATGCAGTAAGCGCGCGTGTCTTTGTCGATATTTAATTTTGCGCCCGGAGATGTTCACTTTTTGATAACTCATTAGTAGTTAATTTTTTTCTGCTAGTGTAAAAGACAATTTTGATCTAAATTACACGCATAACGTATCTAACAGATTTATTTGATTAAGGGTTAATACTGTATTGTTAAAAATATGTTCTAAAGTAACCCTTCATTTTACTGTTTTAAGTAAACGCAAAAAACGGTTATTGTGGGTTATTCTTTAAAGATAGACATATACCACTGCTTACTTTTTTTGAGATCTATTGAAAAGGAAAAATCCCACTATACATTGTTTTGTTAAAACTCAAAAGGTTTTGGCAGCATTTTCGAGGAAAGCTCCCGATCGGCTTTTTTTTAATGTAATATCGTTGGTTTGTACAAAACATAAACTTACTATACACTAAAACCTTCCTCAAGAATTGTTCTATCTATTGTTGAAAACCGAAAAAAAAATCCGTTCAGTACTTTTCGAGTAAATCGCGAACAGACAGACAGACAGATGCGGCGGGGGACTTTGTTTTATAATATGTATTGATGAATGAATAAATGTGTTAGGAACATGTCAAAATATTCTTTTATCAGTTACTTATTTGCACTAAAAATGAAATGTTTGGCTTCACTTAACATCTTGAAACTTTTTTTTGTCTTCTATTAGTAAGTCCGTCACGTTAATATGTTACACGTGACCTGAAGATGCTTCGGTGTCGAAGCAAAATGTAGGTCGTGTGCGTCTTACTAGGGTTTGTAGTGACTGCTGCGGTAGAGTTGGTCAACTTGGTAGTGTACCTGAAGTGACCGTCCAGTTTTCGTCGCTAAGGTCTTCCAGTGACTAGGGAAAATTCGCAAAGTTTTCTGCGTTCTATGCACACTACAGCAATGCCAAATCAAATGTTTCGTTTTGATGTTTGTTTTTACGTTAAAATAAGATCTTAATCACTGTTTCCTAACGGCCAATATTAATAATCAATTCTAATCCAAAACGTGCTGTCCAAGATTGATATTTTGATCCATTTTTATGTTATCGCTTGCCAATAACATATCTGTGGACAGGATAAATATGGCAATTAGGTATGGGATAGGCCACCGGATACGCAGCTATCTAGAATGCTTGAAATCCATTAGATTGAGATACATTATTAACATTGGCCGTAAGTGGCAATATAACCGTAAGTAGTAGTTTAATATTTTTTTATTTCGAAATCGGGAGCATTATATCGAAGTTGTGTTTCTAGACTTGGGACCTTGCAATTTAGGTACTACTTTTAATTTTCAATAACGATCATTGTTCCGTCCCTTCTTCAATAATTGGTCACTGAATCGGAACATCTGTAGACTTAAGGGTGGCCGTTGAAGTGTGTATCCGTGAACAACCCACACACATTCAGTCAAGAGTGTGATAAGTGTCATCATTATAAGTACAAGTAAGTAAGTATATTCACGCCCATATCCCCGAAGAAGTAGGCAGAGGTACAACCAAGGCACCCACGACTAGCCGAAGACACTAAGTCCCACTATGTGATAGGTGGCAAGCCTATCGCCAACCGGGCACATTTCCAATCCCGACCAACATTTTTTTGTATTAGAAAATTGGAAAAATCCAATTTTCTTTATGTAGGCCGACCCGGGATTCGAACCCAGGACCTCATGCAGTCAAGTCCAACACCCGGACCGCTAGACCACACAGGCGACTGTCATCATTATTATATTTTTTTGGTCATTATCATCATCATAGCTACTTAATAGCTATAGTTCAGCACTATAGTTTCTCTGCTACCTACTCTAATCTAATCGCCTCTGTGGTCTAGCGGTCCGGACTTGACTTCTCGAGATCCCGGGTTCGATCACAGCGTCGGGCAATAAAAAATATTAGAAAAATGTATATTTTAGTTGTGCCTCTGCCTAATACTTTGCCAATATGGGCGTGAAGATACTTTTTTTGCTACCTACTCGAATGATGATCTAATTAGTTTAGTAGATTAAAAAAATATTAATGTATGGTCTATTTTTAGGGTGTGGTTTTTGGATTATTTCTTAAGTGCCATCAGTTTTTTGTTTCGGTCCGACTCCTCTGTGTGGAATAGTACATCTGCCTTTCTGGCATCGTGTTTTAGGCGAGCATAGACTACGTGGGTCATTAAAAAAACCACTGGCGTTACAGTGTTGTCCAACAACTGGTCTGGGTAGGGCTCCACTAATTTACCTAATCTTGTCGTGATAATGACAGTGTAATGGTCGAGCCCAAGAGGGTAGCCGGTTTTCCCCGTGTTGGTCCGGGCTCCTTTGCAGAATACATCATCTGCCTTCCTGCCAGGCAGCTCGTAAAAGGCGAGCACAAGCTTACCATCACTAACACCGTGTCATCTGACTAGGTGGTAGAGTTTCGCAGTGACTCGTCCGGATTGGTACCACCGCCTTACTTATTCCTGCCGCCATAACGTCATGACGTGTTCCGGTTTGGAGGGTAAGGTAGCTTGCTTACATTTGCTCGAGGCCTAATATCCCGGCCTCAGGTTGGCAACGCAGCAACCTTTGGTGTCTCTAGACGGCGTGAATTTCTTTCCATCAGGGAATCCGTCTGCTTGTTAGTCAACCAATATTATAAAAAAGAAAGAAAAGGTATAGCAGCATTCAAGGCATAGGACCTATATATCGTCGCTTATAGTACAACACCGCGAATATGCATTTTCTACGTTACGCTTTTTTTCAATTTACCGGATCAAGAAATAAATTCTACGTCTTTTCGACCAATAACATCTTAATAAAGCAGCCAATAAGAGGCCGTAATTTCAAAAATTGTATCCCCCGCGAATGTTTGTCGATTTTTGACATAAACACCGCGAATCTCCACAAACGTAAAGTAGCGAAAATGCATATTCGCGGTGTTGTAATATAAGCGACGATATATTATATATAACATCTATAGAAATATTAGGTAACGGTAGTCACTTACCATCAGAAGTTTCGTATGCTAGTTCGCTGTCTACTGTCATTCAAAAGTTGTTTAAAGTTTCAAACCAGCATACATATTTTAAACCACGGAGTTAGTCGAGTGGCTAGCGTACACGCCTAACTACACCGACCAACCGCGAGGCTCGGGTTCGATTCCCGACGGGGGCAGGCTTTTGTGTGATGAACATTTAGATGTCTGAATTTAAGGGTCTGGGTGTTTATTAAATATATTCTGGTATCTATTTAAGTATTTCTATGTATTAGAATCGTTGACTAACACCCATAACACAAGCATATAATTTGCTTACTTTGGGGTTATATTCAATTTGTGTTACTTGTCCAGGGATATTTATTGATTTATTTCTCTTGCGCAATGTCCTTTTGTATGCTTAAATCTTTAAAACTACGCAACGGATTTTGATGCGATTTTTAAATAGATAAAAGTGATTGAAGAGGAACGTTTCTATGTATATTTCATAACCGTGCGGAGCCGGGGCGGGCCGCTAGTTAAATAAATAAATAGATATCCTTGGCCAAATTACATAAGCAATTTATATGCTTGTGTTATGAGTGGTAGTCAACGACACTCTTATAGTTAGAAATACTTAAATAGTATCTTCAGTATCTTCACGCCCATATCCCCGAAGGGGTAAGCAGAGGTACAAATACCTTAAGCAGATATCAGTATAAATTTAATAGACACCCAGACCCGAAAATATAGACACCTATTTTTATTACATAAATGTTTCCCGGAATCGAACCCTTGTCTCGCGGTTGGTCGGTGGTGATACACTAAAATCTTCACCCTTTAGGCGACAAAAAAATAACTTGAAAAAAAAAACGGGTTGCACTCCGGGAGTGCCGGCAGAAGTGAAAACTTAAATATTAACGTTGTGCATTTTTGATATTTTGGAATGGTTAGGGAATTATTTTGCACGAATTGCTTTAATTATTAGTATGGAAGTACAATCATTTATGTAGTAGAATATGATATTCATTTCTGGCGCTATCGTACACAAACATGACAACACGAACATTCGCGCACGCGCCCTGCGCCGTCTTACGAATTTTCTTCTTACGAAATTTCAGGTCACGTGTCCTGACGCGAGTTTAGAAGTTTTTACCCATTTCAAAAAAAGTGCTCAACGCCGCTAAAGAAGTTTTCAATTCAAAAATAACAGTACTCTAAATTCAAAAGCTGATTTATCACCTAACAACAATCGATGATTAAATAACATTATTATTGGGTGCCCACAGAAATGCCCACTGCAATGGCTGCCTACATCGCATTCGGTTTAGTTCATTATTTTAACATAGCGTTGGGAAATGGACAGTTTTTCAACATGGATTCAACGCCCTCGGGCCAAGCGTCTGGCTTCCAACTGGTATTACAATGATTTGTAACAGTTTATTACGTTTGACAACATAATTTGTCTTCAATTGTCTCAATTTGATGGCTTAATTTAATATAAAAGACTTTTTTAACTTGTCTTTACGATAATTAATTCGTTGTAGATTCTTTTCTTGAAGAAATGTAATAGATCCTATCTATCCAGAAACCTATCTCCTACCGGACACATATCTTACATACATATCTTCACGCCAAGTCCCTTACGAGGTCGGCAGAGAGTATCGAGTGCCAGACCTCAACGATCCTGACAAACCGATCTGGCTTCCTTTACATTCATTACCCTTTTCATACAAACACATACTGGTTTCGGAGACTCTTGACACCACCCTTCGATAATATCCTAGTGATCTGATCGTGGAATGTCAACCTTGGTTTCCTCGGGTACCTACATCCAATCACATTCGCATTGCATATCTGATTTTATCTTTCATCTGTCATTCTTTCCACATGACATCGGAGCAAGCTCTTTCGCATTTTAAAACCAACACTTTCTTTTAATCTCGCTCTTTCTCGGATATCATTGTTACGAATGCGGTCAGCGAGCGTCATAACACAGATTTTCCGTAGCGCTCTCATTTCGACCGCATTTATCCTATAAACTTGATTCATAAAACGAATGTGTAGTACAGTAGGTAACCATGGAACTATATCAGTAATAGTTTAATATATTTCAAAAACAATACAAACTTTTCTTCCTAATTTCATTTTGCTGACATACCTAACTCTCGCTTCCATACAACGTTGGGATAAGCACAGTATAATGCAAAGCGAGTCTAGCTTTTTTTTGACACAAAACCTCGCTTTAAAATACCTTACTCAACGCCCCATTCACACTATTCCCTGCACACACTCTCCTCTCTACATCCGCGGTGTACCTTCCATCCCTGCTAAAAACACAACCAAGATATACAATTTCATTCACTTGCTCCAACACTACATCATCAACTAAAACTCTTACATCCGACACATATCTTATCCCGGGCAACGTTTTTTGTAATATGTAAAAAAAAAAGTGTGTGTGTATATATGTACACGCGTTAAAAGTTAAACTTCTTCGGCGTAATAAGATAAAACTCTCTTTAAAAACTAAAATGTTATCTATAGCTAACTTCCTAGCTAACTTCATCATGTTGGTTTTTCGTGAAGTTATACTTCTTTTGGCGCGTTAGGAAAAAACCCCGCTTTTTCCTAACGCGCCAAAAGAAGTATAACTTCAAAAATGAAAAAAAAATGTGTTGCCTTCATTTCAAAGTTAATTCCACACTAACACCGGACCAATAAGACCAGGCAATTGGAAACCTTTTCATCATATTGTAATGAAAATATTTCCAATTTTCATATATTTAACCTAGATCACTTTTTCGCAAACTAACACTACCTACCTAGTCACAACATAGTATAAAACAAAGTCGCTTCCTTTGTTTCTTTGTCCTTTTGTATGCTTAAATTTTTGAAACTACCAACGGATTTTGATGCGATTTTTTTAATAGATAAAGTGATTGAAGAGGAGGGTTTATATGTATATTTTATACCCGTGCGAAGCCGGGGCGGGCCGCTAGTATAGTATAAAATAGTCACGTCCCTCACAAGACTGTTCCTATGTATGCATTTTTTTTGTAGATAGAGTGATGCAAGAGGAAGGTTTTATGTGTAACTAGCCGACCCGGCGAACTTCGTGTCGCCACGCATTAACAACTACCTGTATGTGTATGTGTATTAACTGTACCTACCTACCTATTAACACTTTGTAATGATAAAAATCAAGTACTGTTTTCTGCGTTTTCGCTGATTTTTTTGCGGTTTTCTCTGCATAAGAATCTTATACTAACAATAACCAACTAAATAAAAAAAAATAAGCAAAATTGGTTAGTTAGTGGTTGGTAAAAAAACACATTTGGATTAGCCCGGTCCGAGAATCAAGCCAGGGACCTCAAGTGGTTATCTCCAACACCAGACTATTAGACCACAGAGACTATTAATTTACGTGAAAAATATAAGTATATGAAATGGTTGACGTGATTAATAAAAGTCACTTCCAACTCATTTGTTAGTGTATAATGTAAAATTATATGAACTGAGCCCACAGGGCAAGGTAATATGAAGTTATGAACTAAACGCGGAAAACGCTAAACAGTCGAAAACCGCGTCGCGATCTAAGCGCACGCGCGTCGCTCTACCGCGCACGAAACCGAAAGTGACATCGAAGTTACCAAGTGATAAGTGAAGTGTGAGTGTTTTTGTGATAAGTACATGCCAGCATAAAAGTTTATGGATTCCATAGATGGTAAAACAAATTAGGTAAAAAGGCCCTCCGACATTTATTGATATATGAATTAGATTTTCATGTAAATAATTATGGTTTAAACAGAAAATCGTGAAGAATATGTTTCCTGAAGTTGTATATGTTTTCTTGTTGTAGAAGATATTCTTCTGAAAAAACACGTCAAATTATCTATGTATAATTAGGTACTTTGATTATAGCTTTACTTTTTGTCGCGCTATCCAAATATTTATCAATGCAAATAAGAAATTAAAGTGTCTGTTAGCAATATTAAAATAAAAACAGATTTTATAAATCTCATAATAATTATATAATAAAAGTTTAAATAATGAAATGTAGAGTTTTTTCATTAATATAAGAAAAAATATTGTAACAAATATAACAGTTAATATATTTTGCTCCATAAATAGATAAATATCTCTGGACAAGTTTCACAAATTGAATCTAACCACAAAGTAAACAAGTTGTGTGCTTGTGTTATGGATGTTAGTCAACGATTCTAATACATACTTAAACATATATCAGAAATTTATTAACAACCAGACCCGGAAATGCAGACATTTAAATATTGCCTGCCCCCGTCGGGAATCGAACACGAGCCTCACGGTCAATCGCCGGACCGTCATGTACGCTGGCCCCTCGACCAACGATGCGGTTACTATGTTTAAACTATGTGGAAACTGTAATAAAACATATGAAAAATTGTTATTAATATTTTGGTATGTCCGTATCTTTCAAACTATCTAGATAATATCAAATTTAACGGTAATTTTAGTAGAACTTTGCGTATCTTAAGGAGTAACTTCAGCCTCTTCCTTATTTTGATCGCTCATGGATTCCAGAAAAAAGGATATTAAAATTCAGACAAAGTCACTATACAGAGTATAGCAATTGTTATATCATATACCTAGTTGGGCAATTCCAAACTATTCAATCCCCATGACTTCGCTTTGGAATGTTTGCTTGTTCCTAATGAAAATGACTAAGATTTTCTGTGCAATCTCTAATTGCACCATATTAAAATCGGTCTAGTAAATTTCCTTTAGTGCACAAACACAAACTGATAAACGTACACTCAACAATAATTACAAAAAGTCAGCAGCAGCATCTAAACCAACTTATTAATGTTTTCTGAGAAATATGAAATACGGAAATAGGACAGTAAAAACTTCTATTTTTTATGATAATGGTAGGCAAACTAGCAGACGGATTTGCTGATGGTAAAAAATTCACGCCGCCTAGAGACACCAAAGGTGGTAATGGTGCGTTGCCAACCTGAGGTCAGGATTTTAGATCTCTAGCAAAAGTAAGTTTACCGGCTACCTTACCCTCCGACCCGGAACACGTCCACGGCAAGCATTGGACGTTATGGTGGCAGGAATAGGTAAGGCGGTGGTACCAATCCGGGCGAGTCGCTGCGAAACTGTACCACCTAGTAAAGGCATAATTTGCATTTTTAAACCCCGGCGGAGAAATAGGGGTGTTATGTGTGTGATTCTGTGGTATCATAACTTTTGAATTGATGGAATGCTTTCGATGGCGATTTTTTCGTTTGAAAGCTGGAGTGATACATATTATGGTTCTTAGCTACGTTACATGTCGTTTTGTCGGGTTTTTTTTTATTGTAGTGTATTGTAGTTTGTATCTGCTTATTTACATTGTACGTGCTAGCGCTTTGTTATTTTAAAAATTATGTAAGAAGTAGGACAGCGTTATCTATCTCTGTTTGATCATGATAACAATTATGATCTAAATGTCTTCACCTTAGAAAGGCCAGACACGTAGGGCATCTTTTAGTCTATCCATGTTATAATTTCTATGAATTTATGGCCAATATTAATAACTTATCTACAGATAGAGATAGGTCTAAGAGAGTTTTGTTATTTATTGAAAATAAGAGTGACTACCTGTTTACTAATCTAAAATAGCCATGTCTCCTATATTAAATAGATTATTTATAAAAAAACGTCTTCATGCTCATATCCCCGAAAGGGGTAGGCAGAGGCACGACCAGGGCACCCACGACTAGCCGAAGAACTTAGTCCCACAATGTAATAGGTGGCAAGCCAATCGCCAACCGGGCACATATCTAATCCCGAGCAGCGTGAAATTTTAAAATATACATTTTCAAATTTTTTGAAACACGAGTCTTTAAAAGTCAAGTGCGACGTCGGGCCACTAGACCACAGAGGCGATAAATATATTAGCCGTTAAACAAGTAATTCTGTAATAAACATAAACACTTAGATCCAGAAAAATAGAAAAGTACAAGAAAAAAAAGAAAGAAAGAAAAAATATTTATTTGCGGAATATGAGTGTTACAAAGATGTTACAAAATTATTTAAGCGTTCCTACATATTCTACCAACTTGTGGTGTGCAAATATTTTAATAGGTTTTTAATTATTTATTCACGATTTATTATTTACATACTGTTTTTTGTTTGTTTTGAGATTACATGATTATTTATTAATACTCACAATTTTTAGAATGTAAATTAATTTATCCCTGTCTACCGTAAACTACCACCGTTTCCAAACCTAGCCAGACAGGAGAAGAAACGGCGAAACAAACTCCTGCTCACCCAACATTCTGCAATTAAATTAGTCATATTAGAAATACTGTATTATTTATTCTTATCTGCAAGAAAATCTTTGACACTTTAATATTTTTTCTCTAAAAGTAAGTTAGTAATAATACCTTTTTTCGAAATCTGTTTAATGGAAGTGATTTAAGATTATCAGGAATTTTCTATAAATTTTAAAGAAAGAAAAAATTTCGCCCCAGACAGGATTTGAACCTGTAACCTTTCGTCTCAAGCCGACGAATGCTCTAACCAATTGAGCTACTGAGGATTCAAGTCCCGTGGCGAAATTTTTAATTCCTTTCTAACCCGTTAACGCGGGTAGTTATGTCCTATAGATGCACAATTCTGAGTACCCACCAAATGAGTTCATCATTACAGATGAAATTCACATTTTAGAATGGCCATAACTTTCGTTTTTCGCAA
>NJDC01004237.1:79344-90060 GCA_002245475.1 Calephelis virginiensis
GATAGAGATAGGTCTAAGAGAGTTTTGTTATTTATTGAAAATAAGAGTGACTACCTGTTTACTAATCAAAAATAGCCATATCTCCTATCTTAAATAGATTATTTATAAAAAACGTCTTCATTTTCATATCCCCGAAAGGGGTAGGCAGAGGCACGACCAGCGCACCCACCACTAGCCGAAGACACTAAGTCCCACAATGTAATAGGTGGCAAGCCAATCGCCAACCGGGCACATATCTAATCCCGAGCAGCGTGAAATTTTAAAATATACTTTTTCAAATTTTTTGAAACACGAGTCTTTAAAAGTCAAGTGCGACGTCGGCCACTAGACCACAGAGGCGATTATAAATATATTAGCCGTTAAACAAGTAATTCTGTAATAAACATAAACACTTAGATCCAGAAAAATAGAAAAGTACAAGAAAAGAAAGAAAGAAAGAAAAAATATTTATTTGCGGAATATGAGTGTTACAAAGATGTTACAAAATTATTTAAGCGTTCCTACATATTCTACCAACTTGTGGTGTGCAAATATTTTAATATGTTTTTAATTATTTATTCACGATTTACTATTTACACACTGTTTTTTGTTTGTTTTGAGATAATATGATTATTTATTAATACACACAATTTTTAGAATGTAAATTAATTTATCCCTGTCTACCGTAAACTACCACCGTTTCCAAACCTAGCCAGACCGGAGAAGAAACGGCGAAACAAACTCCTGCGCACCCAACATTCTGCAATTAAATTAATCATATTAGAAATACTGTATTATTTATTCTTATCTGCAAGAAAATCTTTGACACTTTAATATTTTTTCTCTAAAAGTAAGTTGAATACCTTTTTTCGAAATCAGTTTAATGGAAGTGATTTAAGATTATCAGGAATTTGGTTGTATATGCGAATGGACATGCAATACACGTTATTTTCGTAAATGTTGAGTTTATTATGCATGCTTCTGTCGGGAAACGATCCCAAACTTTGGGAATGATATGTGTCCCCTACGATCTACAAGTCTCCGATCGTGAACATCCAGTTTAAATCTTTAGCTGAAATTAAGAATCAAATTTCAGTTTGGACATATTTATTTTTGCAGTAACCCACCGTTATACGTTAAAATTATGCAACGAAAGCTTGTTATAAAAAAATAAACATTGTTGTTATCGATTTAACGAAATTAATTTTTTACTATACTTTGTAGCTAGGTCATTATTGATATCTTTTAAAGTAATAATACAGCGATCTAATAAAAAATAATTACTTAACCACCACTACGAAGACCGACTAATGGTAGTATTGACATACATGACATACTTGACATACCTCTCGATGAAAAAATAATATTATAAATGTAAAGCCTGTGCTTTTCTCTGCCTGTCTGCAACGTTTACGGCTAAACGGCTGAACCGATTTTGATGAAGTTTCTAATTAGATATATATACTTACTACTTAGATAATATACACGTAATTAGATAGTTATTATAAAATATTCCCCAAATTATGGTTCTAAAACATAATAAAAACATATAAATAGATATGAAAATTTGTGTGAAAACCTGTTCTACGCTAATGCGGGTAAATAGCCTTTTTTTATATATGTAATTTGGAAAATATTAAATCAAAGAGTCTGTCTTCCACAATGTATTGGATCTCGGCCATTAGCGCGGTGGAATGTTCGGGGCGTTATTTGGTTCTATAAAAGGGATTGGAATTAACTGGGATGACTATTTTGGTATCTGAGTGGATGCTGGATGTACGGTGGATGCGAGTGGGACGTAGGTATTATCTTCATATTTTACGATACAAATTGAATTAAATTGAAATTCCAAACCTTTATAATATTATCTAATATAAAATTCTCGTGTCACGGTGCGCGTGATTGAACTCCTCCGAAAATGCTTGACCGATTCTCACCAAATTTTGTGAGCATATTGAGTAGGTCTGAGAATCGGCCAACATCTATTTTTTATACTCTTAAGTGATGAGGGCGACTCACCCCAAATTTTTTTTATTAAAATCTCATTAAAATATAGCAGACCCAATGTCTGCCGGGTCAGCTATTATTACTATTTATTATTGCCAGGAATATATTTAGGATCCTTTATTGGAAAGGTTTTTGTGATAGGTCAGCGAACATGCACACTTCACTCCTGATGGTACGTTAGATGGTTATCTCTAAACGTGTGCTATAGCCACCACAGATGTTAAAGAGGCGTTGCTGGCCTGTGGTCTACCTTACCATCCGGAACAAGAGAGTCATATAGCGGCAGGAATAGGTAAGGTAATGGATCAGTACCCAAAAAAATTGATGCACAGCACTCCAGCATCAGTGAAATTCTGAAAGAGTTTTCAGAGATTCGCTTCACGCCTAGAAACTAAAATAGATTTGAATTTCGCTAGATGGTAACTTTTTTTACAAATACAGTATAATACACGTTGCTATAACCTTCAATTTGGAAGCAAATGGTTTGCTTGTTTCGTAGAGGTTGTTTACTTATACACATAAATACAAATAAATAAATATATAAATACCAAACACCCAGACTTGGAAATACGTAGGTATCTATCACACATATGTAAGAGGCATTTTTCTATACATAGTATGAAAAAGTAATAAAACTAAATCTATATATAAAATATTTTAAGAAACAAAGTTTCTTACGTATTGTATATGGAATACGGAACCCAAAGCTACGATTTTTAATTTTTTTGTCGGTTTGTCAGTTCACTTTTCGCGCCTGCATTTAGCGGTTTAAAATTTAGAATAGCTCCTGCGGAAAAAAGTAAAAGGAGAAAAGATATTAAAGATACTGAATTTTGCGTTCTCATTACTACTCACGAAAAGTCACTTCAACCTATGTACGAAGAACAGTTGCAAATGGTGTTAAATTTATTTTATGTTTGATTTCATGAAGCTTTTTTGTATTACATAATTAAATTTGTCCCAATGATATTCCCATATTCTCTCTTCATCTTCCGCCACTACATTAAATCATAACGTTTTTTCTTCCACGGAAGGTATGTCGACTCACACTTGACTGATTTTAATGACCATAACGTCCAATGTTAAAAAAAAAGTTTTATTAAAATAAAATTCCCCGTGTTGGTCCGGGCTCCTTTGTAGAATAGACCATGTGCCTTTCTTGCCAGGCAGCTCGTAAAAGGCGAGCATAGGCTGACCGTCACTAACACCGTGACATCTGACTAGGTGGTAGAGTTCAGCAGCGACTCACCCGGATTGGTGCCACCGCCTTACCTATTCCTGCCGCCATAACGTCATGACGTGTTCCGGTTCGGAGGGTAAGGTAGCCGGTAAACTTACTTTTGCTCGAGGCCTAACATCCCGGCCTCAGGTTGGCAACGCACCATTACCACCATTGGTGTATCTAGGCAGCGTAAATTTCTTACCATCAGGAAATCCGTCTGCTTATTTGCTTTCCATTATCACAAAAAAAAAACATAGAGCTACCCTCTACCCTCTTGGATTAACACATAGGATAATTTTTATCCTGAAAAAATGTTTTGTGGGTCCACTAACCACGCGGGCAGTGTGTAATATATACTTTCAGTATTTACATCTAAACGACTAAACCGATTAAATGTATTTTGACTAAAAAAAAACAGTACACCTTGAAGAGCTATTTAATTCCTTTTTATGGCAGATTACAGAGGGAGAGCTAAAACTTTACACGTCACAGAATTCAGGTAGTTGGGTAGGATAGAGACAAGAATATAAATAACTGAGGCAAAAAGTTGCAGGGTCTTTTATGTAATATTTATATTGCCTATTTGTATATAATAGAGTGCTATGTATGTGATAAAATCTCGTAATGTAATTTCACTGAATTTCTCAAGTTTGTATTTCACTTTTATGCACGTATTTTTAGTTGATGAAACACTTTATTTGTTGATGAAAAATTAATTATTTCGCTTTGGTTGCTTAGTTTTTTTGTATGACAATCAAATATTGATCTTGACACCCCTAAAATTGTATATTTTGATTATTTCACAATAATAATAAATCGCCTCTGTGGTCTAGCGGTCCGGGTGTTGGACTGACTGCATGTGGTCCCGGGTTCGAATCCCGGGTCGGCCAACAAAAAGAAAATTGGATTTTTCCAATTTTCTAATAAAAATTGTTGGTCGGAATTGGAAATGTGCCCGGTTGGCGATAGGCTTAACCTATCACATTGTGGGACTTAGTGTCTTCCAGCTAGTCGTGGGTGCCTTGGTTGTACCTCTGCCTACCTCTTCGGGGATATGGGCGTGAAGATACTTTAATAAATGTTCTATGGAATTCACTGGAGTTCTGCTGTAGTAAATACAATAATGATTGTCTTGTAAGAAAGATCCACACGGTAGTATTTCTTTCAGGAAAAATTAAAGAAATTATTATTGTTACTGTAATTCTTCAATTCATGTTCAAAAATTAGAAGTTTTAAAGGGTATAGGGTATGGGAGTAAGCGAGAAACAGTAGACAGAGGTACAACCACCTATGACTATCCGAAGCCATTAAGTCCCACAATGTGAATTAGATGGCAAGCTTATCTCCCACCGGGCACATATCCAATCCCGGGCAACGTTATTTTTATTAGAAAATTTAAAATATACGTTTTCTATTTTTTTTTAATTCCCGATCCGGGAATCGAGCCCGGGACTTCAAGAAGTCAAGCCCGACGCCGACGCTAGACCACAGAGGCGATTAGTTTTTCAGAAATGTTGATAAACACTCTGTAAATTCTGGTAGCATTGATCTCGACTTTATTTTATCCTGACCACTCCCACAGAAATAAGAGTCCTGTCTCCTGTGTAGAAATAGACCATTTGTGCAAGAGGCGAGCAAAGGTTAAATGGGCCATTACCAACGAGAGCAATAGAGGAGGAGTACGGTGCAGCAACCCATCCAGGTATTGATCCATTGCCTTTGTTGCCGCCGTAATGGCAGTAAAAAAAATAGCAGGTATGAGGACAGCATTGTCCGCGGGTTATACCTACATTGCACTAAATCAAAGCATTTAAATATTTCACACACAAGATTCGCGTGGGCGAAGCCACGGGAAACCGCTGGTATCTAACAAATCAAATTTATTTCACTGTCAAAAACTACAAACCGGTTTCGTAGAATCGATATAAGACAAGTTGGTAAGACGAGACCATATGGTTCGCATGGTGAAAAAGTTTTGAGATGTCACATAGAGCCAAGCTTCTCACTCCAAGGATGAAGCCCCATTGATGTGTTGCGTCGCATTATGCAACGAATCTTGTGGATTAGATATTATACTATGGAAAGCGACACAGCGACAACAATGCGACGAATCAAGGCCTCGACCTAAACGCTCCAACTCTATAAGCTCTAAATTAAGTTAGATCCACAAGTTTTCCGCTTGAGACAAACCAGGTCTGGAGGATAGGGTAGCCGGTAAACTTTTTTTATGATTTTCTATAATTTTTAAAGAAAGAAAAATTTTCGCCCCAGACAGGATTTGAACCCGTAACCTTTCGTCTCAAGCCGAATGCTCTAACCAATTAAGCTACTGAGGATTTAAGTCCCGTGGCGAAATTTTTTATTCCTTTCTAACCCGTTAACGCGGGTAGTTATGTCCTTTAGATACACAATTCTGTGTACTCAGATTTATGATATTGGAAGGCAAAGAAGCAGACGCCTACTTTCTAGCCTCTGCAACAAAGGTGGTAATGGTGCGTTGTCACCTGGGCCTAGTTTAGGTTAGGCCTCGAGTAAAAGTGAGTGTACCGCCTGCTTTACCCTCCGAACTGGAGTACGTCATGACGTTATGGCGGTAGGAATAGGCAAGGCGGTGGAACCAATCCGGACGAATCGCTGCAATGTAATGCCATCTAGTCAGATGTCACGGTGTTAGTGACGGTAAGCCTTTGCTCGCATTTTACGAGCTGCCTGGTAGGAAGGCAGAAGGTCTATTCTGCAAAGGAGCCCGGACCAACACGGGGAACAGTATAAAACAAAGTCGCTTCCTCTGTCCCTATGTCCCTTTGTATGCTTAAATCTTCAAAACTACGCAACGGATTTTGATGTGGTTTTTTTAATACATAAAGTGATTGAAGATAAAGGTTTATATGTATACTTTGTACCCGTGCGAACCCGGGGCGGCCGCTAGTTTATAATATTAGTTTGTTTTTTCATTAAAAAAATGTGGTACTCGGCTGAAATAGTGTCACTAAACATAGCCGACGAAGTGTCGAGCAAACAGCGGTAACCAGACCGCCAATACAATGATCAAATATTTTGTAAGTGATTTCGTACGTGCAACTGACTTGCTGGAAATACGGGACATAGTGCCTAAGTGAAATAATTTTCTCCTGCCTTACACTTAAAAAGATATTTTTTCTATTTACTTAAGGCTGGGATATTCGAAATCACATATTTTTTATTTAATTTGAAACCGTCAAATATGCTTTGTTTTTATTCTTCGAAAATTACATGCCCGTCTTGGCGGGGGAACTCCCATGTTTTGGATAATGTAGTTCGATAAACGTTCTAGATAAATTAACGACTCAAAACACGATAGTTGTAGCTTTACTTGTTTATAAAAAAAGACAAAAAAACCAGTTTCTAAAACTTTTCAGATTTTTTTAAAAAATACAAAATTTAAAGCTACAGAAAAAGTATAGTGGAATGGGTATTGCGTCTTAAAGTAAATTCAGTGGGTTTTTTTAAAATGCTATTTTATTTTCTTTATGTTATCTATATACAAATATAAAATCTAGCAGTTTCACGCAGCTTCGCCTGAGTAACTTGGCTTCGTCTGCACCGATTTTGATAAAACAAAGCTTATGTTACTCAGGGATAATGTAGCATTCTAAAGGTGAAAGAATTTTTGAAATCGATCCAGTAGTTTCCGAGCCTATTCAAACAAACAAACAAAACATTAAACATTTTCTCTTTATAATATTAGAATAGAAGTATAGATAGGACATTCGATCGCCCTTGGCTAAGAGCTTGTTTCGCCTCGACACCGAGGCATCCTCAGGAAATCTTCGCACCTTACAAAAGTCGGCACACGAGCAGACTCGATACAATATAATAACTCTTTATTGTTCACCAAATTCAAAGAAATTACAAATACATCTAATAAAACCTAAACAAAGGCAGCGCCTTTTCGTTAAATTAGCGATCAATTCCGGGTTAGTTTATGGTGTAGACAAAATTCAGTGAAATACTGAGCAATGGTGTTCCTTCAAAACATTTAAGAACGTAACGAACGTAACGTTGCTATTAAATTTTTATACAAAAATAAAAAAAAAATCAAACAGCAGCCTCATCCCATACAGGGAATTGATACAATTTTTTTGCAGCCAATCTAAACATGCAGGATATCTACCTATCTAAATCTTTATATATATAATTCTTGTGTTCGTGTGTTTGTCACTGAACTCGTAGACGACTGAAGCGACTTTGATGAAACTTTTTGTGTGTGTTCAAGGTGATTCGAGAATTGTTTAGACTCACAATTTGGTCTGCTGGAAAATGTTTTTTTAATTATTTTTTTAATAATAAGTAGTTGTTGATTTTGGAATGTTTTATCCGACCGATTGGATCCGACAGACTGCGCCACTATCGAAGCACTAATGTCAAGCGATACGAAGTTTGCTGGGTCAGCTAGTGATAAATAAAAATTAATTGCTGTTCGTTAGTCTCGCTAAAACTTAAGAACGGCTGAACCGATTTGGATAAATTAGTTTAAACCTGGGGAAGGTTTAAAAGATCTAAAGGGAAAAACTAGAAAGAGCAGGGAAACTAAAAAAAACAACATTTTAATTTTTCCCATATAGACTGAACGGTTGGAACTTGGAACGAAGTTAACATAAGTTTAAGTTTATTTGATATCTAGCGGTCCAGTGTCAGACTTGTCTTCGTAAGCTATCCCGGGTTGGGCAGGACAAAGAAAATGTATTTTCAATTTCCCAATAAAAGCAACGTTACATGGGATTAGATATGTTCCCAATTGGCAATAGCTATCACGTCCTCTTCGGCTAGTCGAGTGTAGCTTTGTTGCGCCCTCTTCGGGCATATGAATGTGAAGGTACTTTTACTTTAAAAAAAAGTGATATGAATAGTTGCGAACAGAGTTTTTTTACTGTCGGCGCTTAGTGAAATCCTGAACTTGAACTTGTAGATTCTACTGCGTTTTTAGGAATAATAATTGATAAAAAATTGCAATGGGTCCCGCACATTGATAAATTTGCATTTAGGTTAAGTTCAGCAGCGTATGCTGGTAAAAAAATGAGACCATTAACTGGTGTTGAAAACGCTAGGATGGTTTATTTTAGTTACTTTCACAGTATCATGTCGTATGGAATTCTTCTCTGGGGGAGTTCTGCCGAAGTCAGTACTATATTTATTTTACAAAAGAGCAATAAAGCAAGCAATAAGATAACAAGAAATATAGCAAATAAATATAAAGAGCAATAAGCCATAAGGGCAATTTATAACCTAGGCCCAAGGTTTCCCTGAGAGAAAAGTTCAAAGAAATCAAAATTCTAACTGTAGCGCCCCAGTATATCTTTGAAAATTTAATGTATGTTCACAGACATTCAAGTTCATTTAAAAGAAATTGTGATCTGTGTATCTGTGTGGTCAAGGAATAAAAATAATCATGCTGTGCATGTGTCTCGTCTCCACAGAGTAAGCCATTCTTTCATGGGCCACTGTAAACAGTTCTACAATTATAAACTTCCCAATTATATGAAAGAACTTCCAATTAATAAATTTTAAAAATAAATATAAAAAGGGTTAAAGCCCGCTGAGTTTCTTTCCGGATCTTCTCTGTGTGAGGCCGCGTTCCGATCCGGTGGTAGATTTAATATTGTATAGACGAGTCACATGTGCCTTTTGTAGGTTTACGTGAAATGAATCTTAAAAAAAAGAACTGTCAATTTTAACGGAGTATATGGAGAGTCGTCTAAGTGTTACCACTTAACTATGATGTCAAATCGTTGTTTATTTAGTTTTCACTACCTCAGCCTCCTCGCCCACGCGTCTCCTAACTGGTATCGCGTTACATATTTAAACTGCAACCCAGGTGCTGATTTGTTGCCGATTATTATATACTGTACACTTTGAATTAATTATCTACTTTCTACAAGCAACATTTGAGACTGGTTATGGGTGTTAGCAGCCGTGTAATATTGCTAAAATGATCCTGTAATGTTGGTACTTATGTTTCTATTGCGTATTATGTTGCACAAGTGTGGTTGGTAATATATAAGTACAATAATTTGAATTTCGAAAAATCGATCGATTTCGATAATATACGGATATAAGGACGGATGGATGTACGGAATCGAAAATTAAGTATTTTTTTCGATTTCCCTGGTCACCGTCAGATAGGTACCGACTTGGAGGCGATGGACCACGTCCAAAGTACGTTTCAAAATGAATTTTTAAAATCGGTTTAGAAATTATGGAGAAATCGATTAATATATATTAAAAAAAAATCGAACATATAAACTCCTCCTTTTTTCAAGTTGGTTAAATGCAGTTTCAAATGTGTTATAGCGAATAGTATTCATTGATTTCACAGGAGACTTTGTGGGGGATCACGGTGAACAAAAGTACTTATATTTTTTGATTGACCATTTTACAAGATATTCTTAAACTCTTATCCAGCTCCAAACTTAACTCTAATGAATACAAATACAATTACAGTGAATACAAATACATGAATATAAAAAGTAATAACCCCATATATTTTTTATTTTTGTATAAAAATCGTAAAGCGGTACGCAGAATACATCTGCCAAGTATCAATTGCGTAATTCTAATAGTTTGGGAATTAAGAGTCATATAGTCAATATATATATATATATATATATGGACGGATAGAAGGACATATTGAATTTATAAGGGTTTCGGTTTTTTTGGCATTCGGCTACGAAACTCTAAAAATACATGAAAAATATTCATTTCGGTTCTTGCAGTCTTGCTCAGTTTAAATTATTCAAATATCGAAATATGTGCTTTGACATTACGATGACATTGGCTGGTACTTTTTTTTTGTTTTTTTTTTAAGTTAAATCTGATGATTTGCCTGGTGCCTAGAAAATGTTAGATGTTGATCTTAAAATACGACAAAGAAGCAGGATATTAATTGTTAACTGGACGTATTCAAGTATTTTCAAGTCACAAATTCTTTACATTTGAAGCAATATTCGCCTTAAATAGTGTCATACGTGGTATTACTAGATTTGTATGAATTTGTTATATTCGATTTTTTTCCGACCGTTTGTTTGTGCGTCCGTCAGTAGCATCATAACTTTTGAACAGATGGACCGATTCCCATGCGGATTTTTTTTTAAAGCTGACATGATGGTTCTAACCAACATTACTTATTGTTTTTCTGGGGAGTTTTTTTCAAATTAGTATTTTCAGTTATTGATGAAAACATTGTAGCAACAAAACTTCAGATAAGTTTTTGAAATCAGCCGTAAGAGTACAACCAGATATTGTAAACGACCATTAACAAGTGAAACCCGGCACGCATGTCTTAGCAAAATAAGCGTAAACTGTACAAATTATCCGTTTCTCCGTACTACACAGTAAAGGCCTCAGCATACTTATCAACTCGGAAAGGCACCCACCAACCACCCATGGCTCTACCAACCTTCTTGGTTATAAGAGCCGAATCGTGAGAGATGCACGAGGTCTGCTCTTAGGCTCTCTTCCTCGTGCATTTC
>NJDC01004237.1:100641-113010 GCA_002245475.1 Calephelis virginiensis
TAACTTACATCTTCCACTTAAGCTATTTAATAGCGTCTTTTCGATGATTGCTTCTTCTTTTTCTTTCTTTAGTTTTGGCCTTCACGTTAGTATTTAGCCATTAGTCAAGTAGAAATTTGCATCAAATTTTATACCAATTTCAATTAATTTTAATAAGTCATCAGTCGTAAGTCGTCAAAAAGTCATGTCAGGCTCTTGGGTAAAGCGGTGGCCTTTTTACACAAGCTCACGTTACGAGATTTGGCGGCAACGAGGAAATACACGATACGCTAATTTCTTTATGATTATTTCATTTGTGCACTTTTACTGAACAAAATTGTACAAAATGCCACCAAAATTGACTAATTTCACTCAATATTAACACGAAATTCAATAATTATGAAAAAACTTCGACCATCTTTTCTCTCGATGGCGCCAAAACTCTCGATGATTGCTTTATAAAGACTTCGGTCCTCAATTCCAAGTAACCCGGTCGATTCACTCATCATTTCCAAATCGTGTCGGCACTTAATTTATTTAGTCTGCGACTTAACCCGTTAATAGAGTTGTGTTTGCTTATTTGCTGTTATTTATAACGCGAGACGGGAGTGATACGATCGGAATGACGATGTCTTAAGATTTGTACGAGTAAAGGTATGCTTTGAGTGCTTTTTAAGATGCATATTAGTTGGTTGGTTTAGGGTTTTAGATATTACTAGATTTTAACAGTGACTGCGCGTCTAAAAAGCGTCATAAAAAAGCATTCTATTTTACTTTTTACTCCAAGAAGCTGTGTATAAAGATGATTACTTTAGTAGTTTTTGAAATTGTCACAAACAAACGTACATTCGCATTTATAAAAAAAAGAACCTTCACGCTCATATCCCCGAAGTGGTAGGCGGAGATACATAGGCAGAGATAGATACATACACCCACGTAGCCGAAGACTCTAAGTCCCACAATGTGATAGATGGCAAGCCTATCGCCAACCGGGCACGCATCCGATCCCAGGCTACCCTTTTTTTATTAGAAAATTGGAAAAACCAAATTTTCTTTTGTTGCCCGACCTAGGAATCGAACCCGGGACTATATGCAGACGAGTCCAACATCTGGATCGCTCGACCACAGAGACGATCGTATTTATAATATCAAGTAAGAATGTCTATGTGTGAGTACCGTACACCTTTGTGTAATATATACATATTTACAGTTATTATGATTTTGATGACTAAAATATAACAAGAGTTTTGATCCAATCCGTTTAGAAAGTTCGATTTCAGATGATATAAGTAATATCTATACCTATCAAGATATCGGAATGTTTCTATACGATTATTTCTAAACGTGATCGTCTCTGTGGTGTAGCGGTCCGGCGCCGGACTGTTTGAGGTCCCGGGTCGGGTGACAAAAAATAATTAGAAAATGTATATATTTTTATTTTCTAATAAAAATAACGTTGCCTGGGATTAGATATGTGCCCGGATGGCGATAGGCTTGCCACTTATCACATTGTGGAGCTTAGTGTCTTCGGCTAGTTGTGGGTGCCCTTCGAGAATATGGGCGAGGAGATACTTTTAATTCATATCTAGTTGTCTTCTGTTACTAAGGAAATATCGAATCCGGTAAATAATGTGGTGTAATAATGCAATCACATGGGCAATATTTGTCAGTATTACAAATGACCACTTGTTCGTACAGTCGGGGCGAGTCGCTGCGAAACTTTGCCTCCTAGTCTGATGTCACGGTGCTAGTGACGGTGAGCCTATGCTCGCATTTACGAGCTGCCTTGCATAGAAAGGCAGATGGTCTATTGTACAAAGGAGCCTGGACTAACACGGGGAAACTAGACAAATTGTATCTCGGATATTCATTTACAACCTCGCTGCCTACAAAGTTTTCCTCTATAAAGTCGTAGTAATGCTAGAAATATTTTTAAATTGCTTATCTACAGCAAATTGATTTGTAGGTACTGATTTAAATTATAGTTTTATCTATAAAATGAGTCACGTTTGTTATTTTTTTTTTATATATAACTGCCGGTATATAAGACAAGACGTATTTTTTTTACTTTTTACCGACTTTTAAAATGAGGAGGTTATGTATTCGGTTCCTATATTTGTTTATATATGCTAGTCGATTTCTCATTCATTTCTGTTGTGCAAGTTTACCGAAATATGACAGAAACATTATGGCGGCAGGAATAGGTAAGGACGTGATTACCAGGGCAAGTTGTTGCACAGCACTTTATAACCATTGGTCATTTTGGTGATGTGCCACGTAAACTATGATCGTTCTTTACGAGCTGCCTAATAGTGAGGCGGGCGGTCTGCATTGAGGTTATTGATAACGTGACCAATTTTCTTTCGGCTCAAAACGGGACACAAATGTTTTCATCAATTAGCAATTGCATTTTTACATACTATAGTACGATAAGTTAATGTGTTTGTGAGGGAGAAAATATAAGCTATTGTTAATAATAAAAAAATATATATTTATTTATTGTATTACGGGACACGTACAGACGGTTGCACATAATAGATAATACTTGAAACTCAATTTGAGACACCACGATATACAACCGAAAAACGGGACGGTCCCCTTCAAAACGGGACGTCTGGTCACATTAGTTATTGACCAACACGGGGAAACATTTTATTCTTCTACGCGTTCCTCAAAATGGCTGTCCTACTTACTTTGTAAGGTCAACGTTTTAGTACCTCATTCGTGTTAGTACCTCAATATATAGGTACAACCTATATATTGAGGTACTAACACGAATCGCTGTGCCAATGGCGTACCACAAGTTTGCGCTGGTACTGTAAAATGAAAATTATTTATTTGCGGAATATGTGTGCTAAAAAGTTGTTACAAAGATATTTAAGCATACCAACCTATTCTACCATTTTGACATTTAAATCGCGCCACTTATTTGTAATAATAGACATTTTTTTTGATGTTATAGGAAGGCAAACAAGCAGACGGATTTCCTGATGATAAGAAATTAACGCCGCCTAGAGACACCAATGATGGTAATTGCCAACCTGAGGTCAGTTTGTTAGGCCTCGAGCAAAAGTAAGTTTACCGGCTACTTTACCCTCCGAACCGGAACACGTCATGACGTTATGGCGGCAGGAATAGGTTAGGCGGTGGTACCAATCCGGGCGAGTCGCTGCGAAACTCTACCACCTAGTCAGATGTCACGGTGTTAGTGATGATAAGCCTATGCTCGCATTTTACGAGCTGCTTTACAAGAAAGGCAGATGGTCCATTCTGCAAAGGAGCCCGGACCAAAACGGGGAAAATTTATTTGTATGTTTAGTAACCATCATAATTTATTACAAATAATTGTATGGGTATACCAATTTTAATCCTATCTACCGTAAACTACCACCGTTTCCAACCCTACTGGCTAGGGTTGGAAACCAGGCCGATTACCTAGGTATTTGCATTTACTACCAATAGACTGTAATAGACTTATTTTAAAATCAATTGTAGTTTTTTTGTATTGGTAAGGGTGAATAAAACAATAATTGTTACTTGTCCTGCCTCAGCCTCGTTGGTCGAGGGGTTAGCGCACACGCCCAACGCTACCGACCAACCGCGAGGCTCAGGTTTGATTATCGACGCGGGCAGGCATTTTTGTGGTGAACATGTAAATGTCTGTTTTTCCGGGCGTGGGTTTTTTATTAAATGTTGACTAACACCCATAGCACAAGCGTACAAATTCCATACTCTATATATATATAGGGTCAGATAAATTTGTATAATTTGTTCAGGGCTATTTATTATTATTAAGTACTAAACTTTGTTTCTTAGAAAAAAATTGAAAAAGTAGTTTGTTAAAAACATTTTCATTTACAGATTTAGCTGGGTTATTGTTTTATTATGTTCCGTATTATTTCGCGCCAACTTCTGAGCCGCCATTAAGATTACGCGCCGTGAAAGCAGCGGGAAATGATTATTTAAATAAACATTTTGTTAATATTACACATTAATTTTATGTTTACATTAAAAATACATAAATTAAAGTTTATTTTTAGTTTAAGTGATATGTAAAGTGGCGTCGTGGCATTTTAAAATGGTATCGTAAAGTTGCGTAATGAAATTCGTTAACGGTAGGTATAATGCATTTCTTCGAATCAAAACTCGTTTCTGAAGGACGACTGTGGCTGGTATATCGTAATAACTGTGGTAAATACGTAAATCATACTGTTTAATATATTTCTATCGCCTCTGTGGTCTAGCGGTCCGGGTGTTGGAGTTGACTGCATGAGGTCCCGGGTTTGAATCCCGGGTCGGCCAACAAAAGAAAAATTGGATTATTCCAATTTTCTTGGATTTTTCCAATTTTCTTGGATTTTTCGAATTTTTTTGGATTTTTCCAATTTTCTTGGATTTTTCCAATTTTCTTGGATTTTTACAATTTTCTAATAAAAAAAAAGGTTGGTCGGGATTGGAAATGTGCCCGGTTGGCGATAGGCTTGCCACCTATCACATTGTGGGACTTAGTGTCTTCGGCTAGTCGTGGGTGCCTTGGTTGCACCTCTGCCTACCTCTTCGGGGATATGGGCGTGAAGATACTTAACTTAATATATTTCTCTAAATGTAATTGTTTATTTGACTGGGAGTTTGATAAATTGCTGCCGTATTTTATTACATATTATTTTATGGAATCAGGCGTTACTTTGCGGAAATCCGTTATAAAAGATGTAGAAATTAGACCTTACATTGCTGATTCTGCGTAAGCAGTGTAACTGTTTTGGTGAGATGTGAGAAGTCTTACAAATAACTCACTATCACGAATAGAGTCCTAACTCGGGAAATGTTTTAGGACTCTATTCGTGGTCTGGTCGCGGTGGTGGGTGTTGGGAAATTTAAGTAGAGTTGTATATGACAACTGCCGTGACAATTAATATTGTTTTCCTAGCTCTCGGTAACTATTCCCATTAGGAAACCCATTTACTTTCGAATACACAAAAGTTTTTTCATTACTTAATGCTTTTAACATTTGAAAATTATGTTTTTCTCGAGACTAGGTGTTAGAGTCCGAAAATCTGTTATGCTACTATAATAATACACGCCTTGTTCCGGTTTTAAGCATAGATCAGTCGGGAAACTAACATAACATAAGTAAGCCACTTAACTTCTCAGTTCATGCACAATTCACATCTATGGTCTTTTACACTTAACTTCTCAGTTCATGCATAGGTAAGCCTTAAAGCTAGGTAAGCCACTTCACTTCTCAGTTCATGCGCGATTTACATCTTTGGTCTTTTACACTTGACGGGTAGTTTCCACTACCAGAAAATCTGTTTGCTTTTTGTATGTATTATATTGTTCAATTCAGTAGCCAATGGCAAAGATTTCAAAACTTACGGTTACTTGTAATTAAGTTACCATTAGTAAGAACTAAGAATCCTTAGCTGACAGATGCTGATAGTTTCTAAAACGTAAGTAAGTATTACAAATCGTGATTTTAAAGGTTCGATGAGCGATTCGCACATATCAATACTGGTCGTACGTTTCTGCGACCGGTTTCAACCAATCGTTATGAAATTTTATATGAGAAGATAACTTGAAAAGTTAGACGCTCGTTAGACGTGTCACGAATGATAGTAACGTTGTGTACTAACTTGCGCACTCGACCTCGCCCTAACGCTTACGGAAGCTATTTTTTCTTTCAAATTAAAACACTCGTAGCTTAAGTGCCGCTACATCATATATATGAATATCATATATCTTATCTTAATATATATAAATCACGTGTCACAATGTTTGTTCTCAATGGACTCCTAAACCACTTAACCGATTTTAATCAAATTTACACAACGTGTGCAGTTTGGTCTAACTTGAAAGATAGGATAGCTTACATCTAAATTTTTCGCGAGCGAAGCCGCGGGTAACAGCTAGTATGAATATATTATGATGTAGCGGCACACCCGTAACATCTGCAGTGTTTAGTACGCTGAAAAGTGTTGCACATAAAAATACATTTACAATTATAGTGTATGATTTAAACGACGTAAAAATGCAAAAAAAAACCTCTTGGGTTTTAAAAGATTATGTTGTCTAACGGCCAATATTAATAATCAATCCTAATCCAAAACTTGCTGTCCAAGATTGATATTTTGATCCATTTTTATGTTATCGCTTGCCAATAACATATCTGTGGATAGGATAAATATGGCAATTAGGTATGGGATAGGCCGCCGGATACGCAGCTATCTAGATTGCTTGAAATCCATTAGATTGAGATACATTATTAACATTGGCTTAACGTTAGTTTATAAGAGTTACTATTTTTCTCGATTTGGGCCATTTATTATCAGATCAAAATTAGTGGCAATGGCACTACGTATGAAGTACGCATTTTCAAATGATAAACTAATTCTTAAAATCAATTAAAAAATAATTTAGAAATCGATAATTTCATATTACATAAAATTTATAGGAGTCGAATATAGGTACAACCTCCTCTTTTTTCCTCACTTTAACGTTTAAAACACACTTAAAACATTTTTTTTGTATAAAGGTATATACATAAGTTACATACATACGTATCTTCACGCCAAGTCCCTTACGAGGTAGGCAGAGAGTATCGAGTGCCAGACCTCACGATCCTGACAAACCTGTCTTGCTCATTCATAACCCTTTTCATACAAACACGCCGATTTCGGAGACTCTTGACACCACCCTCGGATAATATCCGATTGATCTGATCGTGAAATGTCAGCCTTGGTCTCCCCGGGTACCTACATCCATCCGAATTCGCATTGTATATCTGCTTTGTCAATCTTTCATCTGTCATTCTTTCCACATGACCGAACCAGCGGAGCATGCCCTTTCGCATTTTAATACCAACACTTTCTTTCAATCCCACTCTTTCTCGGATCTCACTGTTACGAATGCGGTCAGCGAGCGTTACAACACAGATTTTCCGTAGTGCTCTCATTTCGACCGCATTTATCCTACTTTCATGCTCTTTCTGACACACCCAACTCTCGCTTCCATACAATAACGAAATAATAATTCTGTGCTAAGGTATATACATAAGTTACCTAATGCATGTACATTATATGATATTGTTAATTAATTTATTAATAGGCAATGCAAACTTTTTCTCTTTAAGAAATTCGACTCTTTGTTCACCTTACAGCTTAAAATATAAAAAGTTTTTGATGATTCCAATGAAATAATTTTCCTACTTTACAAATACAAAATTGTTCATTGTATCTTTTATGAAATGATATGGAAAGAGCACTCTTAAAGGGCCATGTATGCCAAAATACGTCAGCAATATACTGTTTTTTTTCATACAAAGCAATTATGGATTTTGGCGAAAAAAATACACAAGATCAACATTAATATGCTTTATAAGACTAGTGTTTCCAAAACACGATTCATTTCACTTTGCTCGATAGAAAAAAATCAAAAAGTTAACCCTTTTTTGAAAGCAAAACCCAACTGTCTACTTCAATTATGAAAATATTGACACCAGATTCAACATAAACATAGATAAGTATTATACCTAAAAGATTACTGTTTCAGTTATTATATTTTTTTCAAATTACTTTTATAGTGTCAAAAATATAGATTTGGCGCTTAAGACATTTACTTTAGAGCGCAATATTTCATAGTAATCATGGAACGGGGGAGTGCGCTGATTGGCTCTTCTGGCTGACTAAGTATGGGGCCTTAAACGTGGATCTGTGTAGACTGCAGAGGTTACGAAACCTATTCAAATATTATCGAGAAGGTGGGATCTGTACCGGTGGACCAATTTACATCAGATGTTGACTAACGCGAGCTTATGCATACATATTTTGTACTCTGTTTACATTTACGGTATATTGATAATATATATCGATAACACTCGATTTTGAACTTTGTAATCATTATCACGAGAAGCTGTTATCGATTACCTATTTGTTATTGTATTGTTGAATTAGTTAAAAAATTTTCCTGCATACATGTATTTTTTAGAGATACTTATTTTGTAGGTAATTTCAAACTCTTATTGATAGAAAGGGGTCCACTCAGGGCAATCAGGATTAGCCGAAGGTTCTTGCGCAATTGATATTTGGCAAACTTATACCAAACCGGGTACATATGCAATCCCGGGAATAGTTGTTTTTATGAGAAATCAGAAAAATACGATTTTGAGTTGGCTGACCAAGGAATTGAATCTAAGATATTATGTTGTCAACGGCAACACCGGTTCAATAGACCACAGATACGAGGAGAACATCTTTTGATTATCATCTCATGCCAACGGTACTAAGTAAAGTGTAAGGGGTTATTTTTGTTAGAATTCTAAAAAAATAAAAGGATAATCTCTATTTCCATTCTTATCTTCTGGAAGATGTTTGTGTTAACATTATGCCGTTTATCTGGTTATCTCTGTTTCAATATTTGATCAAAATTATCAGCACTTACGTGGTGATCGTGGGAATGGTCTTTAGTTTTTACAAGGATTGTAGCTAAGTAGGCCATTGTATATTTTCTAATAGGTAATATTAAAACACAATGACCGTCGCCTTGGTCCAGCGGTTAGTATACACGCTTTACTATACCGACCTACCGCGAGGCATTATTTAGATATTTAGATTAGAATATTTACGTGTCTGTATTTCTGTGCCTGGGTGTTTTATAAATATTTCTATGAAAATGAAACGAGATGGAAATAATTAAAAATAATTTATTTTGCAGAATATGTGTGTTAAGAAAATTTTACAAAATATTTAATTAGGTATACCAACATATTCTACTAAATTTTGGAAGAATGTGTTGGTTAGAAATATTAGTTACATGTGTTTTAACTTATAAACAAATTATTTATATTTATAACTAGTTTTATTATGTATTACCGAAAATTTTAAAAATGTAATTAAATATATTATTGCCTAACACCCATAACACAAGCAAATAACTTGCTTATTTTACTTGGTATGTTACAGTATTTCGTAAAACCTTTTTAATTTTCCCCCTTGTTGGTCCGGGTCGCCTATGTAGAAAATACCTTCTGTAAAAAAGACCTTCTTCTGCCTTCCTGTAGAAGGTAAGAAGGTTCATTACCAACAACTGATGTTATAGTGTCGTACTGCACCTCGTCGAAAAGAGATCCACTTTCTTACTTATCCCTGTCGATTATGACAGTGTCATGTTCGGTCCGGAAGATTGAGTAGCTGGCACACTTGCAGAATGAACCTAATATCTCAGCCATAAGAGTTAAAAGGCAAAGATGCGTCACACACCTACAACATCTATAGTATTTATATGCCACAGTTATCTCTTACCGTCAGGAGAGCTGTACGTATGTTTACTAGCTTAGCACATAAACATATGTCGCATATTTTAATCGTTCCTTTTTTTATTTCTGAAGGCAGAAGGTTTATTGTCGTGGGGAAGAAGCTGTGGGAGTAGCTTAATTGAAAGGAGTTCCTTAGACGGTGTCGCTAGTAATTTCCAGTTTATGGGTTTATTATTGGCGCGTGCCACACACAAGAACCGAATTTGGATAAGCTACAAATGTAGCAAGTTTCCGATTAAATCGGTAAGGCGTACTTTATTGTCTACATATAATGCTGTGTAATGCTGATGGAACAATTAGATACTTCAAAACTTGACCACAAGTTTGTCTCTACTAGTGATGTGCATTGGTCAACGTTAACTGAATTAAATCGGTTTTTTAAGGATATATTTATAGTCAGTAATCTTGTTTGTGATGACCTATATTTTAACCTGTACTCGGCTCTTTCGAAATTCCTGACAGAGAAGCAGATGGTCTATTCTACAGAGCGGACCCGGACCATGGAACACTAGGGAAACTATTTTAAAGCATATTCCAAAACCACAAGAAATATATTAAGAAGTATATTTCGATGAAATTTATGTGGGATTATCTCAGAATCATTAGTTTTTTTTAAAAAGTAACTGTTGTCGGTATTTTGCAGTTTTACTGTCGAAACATTATATAAGTTTTTTTAAGCTCTTACAGAATAACACATTTTTTAATATAAAATATAGCTTGTGTGTGTGCTATAGCTTAAATTCATATATGCATTTATAAAAATAACACAAAATTAAAATTCAAAAATTAGTTTTCGTGTGACGCGTAAACGAATATTTAATTAGACAAGAATGATTTAATCTATATTTATAAAAGAAAGTCGTGTTAGTTGCACTAGTTTTATCTTATCTTAACCGATTTGGCTGAAAAATAATAGGGAGGTAGCTTAGAACCAGGAAACGAACATGCGATACTTTTTATCTTGTTCAACTGTAAGGAAACTAGGAAAATCAGCTGTTAATTTTTCCCATACAAAATGCACGGGTGAAACGAAGTTCGCCATAACAGCTAGTATTTGATATTTTCCAACGTCGTCGTTTGGTAAAACGTACAAATTTATACGTAATTCAGCAAAGGTGTTTCTGAAAAAAAAAATGAGTTTTTAATAAATTAAAATAAATCGTTTTTGTTTTTTAAAAAAAAAATATTTTTTTTGGGTTTAAGATCGTCCCAGTTGGCTATAGCGATTATTGCCATAACAATGGCATTGGTCAGTTTCTAGCTGCAAGAAATCCCTATTAGTATTTGGCAATAAAGAGTGTGAATGCCTACTCGCAACATTACCATTTTTTTCATGATATTCGAAGGCAAACAAGCAGACGTATTTCCTGAAGGAAAGAAATTCACGCCGCCTAGAGACACCAAAGGTGGTAAGTGTGCGTTGCCAACCTGAGGCCAGGATTTTAGGCCTCGAGCAAAAGTAAGTTTACTGGCTACCTTACCCTCCGAACCGGAACACGTCATGACGTTATGGCGGTAGGAATAGGTAAGGCGGTGGTACCGATCCGGGCGAGTCGCTGCGAAATTCTACCACCTAGTCAGATGTCACGGTGTTAGTGACGGTGAGCCTATGCTCGCCTTTGACGAGCTGCCTAGCAAGGAAGGCAGAATATGGTCTATTCTACAAAGGAGCCCGGACCAACGGGGTGTATCTACCCGTAAATGTGGTCTTCAAAAGTCAAAACCCGTCTCCTTGACAAAAGAATCATTGAAACTGACCAAAACAATTACTGACTTTAGCCAGTAAAATTATTACCATCTCTAGCTTAAACATAAACCTGATTGGTTGCAAGATGGCGATAGTTAGAGGTTTAGTCATGGTTATCTGACGTTGACACAAATTATACGACATGAATATTTATACACAAGCCAATCACAGTTCAAACAAGATACCCGACTGGCTAGTTCGGATTAATGCAAAGAAACATACAGGTTGGTCGATATCCGTCCACTGCGTTTATAATTTTGATTGGATAAGAACGTAGACATTTAGTTTATGGACGTTTTAATAAAAATTGTCTCGGAGTATTTATGTTTCACCTTGTGCTTCGTTTGAATGATTGGTTTAAATTGGTTTATAACTTTTTTTTAAACATATATTTTTACCACCATTTTATATAAAGTTCTCGTGTCACAATGTTCGTTCCCGTACTCCTCCGAAACGGCTTGACCGATTGTCATGAATTTTCTTGAGCATATTGATAAGGTCTGAGAATCGGCCAACATCTATATTTCATACCCCTAAAAGATAAGGGTGACTAACCCCAATTTTTTTATTAAATTACATTAAAAACATAGCAGAATAACGTCTGCTGGATCAGCAAGTGTATGTATAAAATCAGAAAGAACATTATTACTAAAAACTTATTCCTCTGAAATTTGGTAAGCATATTGGGTAGGTCTGAGAATCGGCCAACATCTATATTTCATACCCCTAAAAGATAAGGGTGACTAACCCCAATTTTTTTATTAAATTACATTAAAAACATAGCAGAATAACGTCTGCTGGATAAGCAAGTGTATGTATAAAATCAGAAAGAACATTATTACTAAAAACTTATTCCTCTGAAATTTGGTAAGCATATTGGGTAGGTCTGAGAATCGGCTAACATCTTTTTTTTTCATACCCCTAAGTGATAAGGGTGACTAACCCCAATTTTTTTATTAAATTACATTAAAAACATAGCAGAATAACGTCTGCTGGGTCAGCAAGTGTATGTATAAAATCAGAAAGAACATTATTGCTAAAAACTTATAGCCTATTTTGTTAACTTATTAGACAGATGAGTTGACGATTGTCTTATAGACGTTCTAGATGGTTGTATTTTTTTAAAAACATTAATTTGCATTTTTGGACCGTACAATTAATTCAAATTTAATAATAATCCGAAAGTATTCTACCTCTAAGGTTACCTTTGTCGGAAGTCGTGTTTACAATGAGATATACTAATACCATCCATTAGATTATTTTTATATGACATGAATTAGTACATGAATAGGATTATTGATTATGTTAGCTTGATATTTACCAAGACCCCCCC
>NJDC01004237.1:132309-166975 GCA_002245475.1 Calephelis virginiensis
ATAACCGTACGAGGCCGGGGCGGGCTGCTAGTAAAAAATAAATCGGGATTGGATATATGCCCGGTTGGCGATAGCCTTGCACCTATCACTTTGTATCACTTATTGCCTTCGGCTAGAGGCACAACCAGGATACCCCCTATCCTGGTTTTGCCTCTACCTATCAATTCGGGGATATGGGCGTGAATATATTTTTTAGATAGAAGTAGATAATCGGATGCAGGGCGTGTGCGCTGCGATATTTCAATCAGTATATTCTACTCATGATCTACAAACTATCGGTCAACCTTTAAACTATGTCAAATGAAACCCTTAAACTATGTCAAAGAAGTAAATATGGTGATTTCATCTAACTGCATATTATTTAGCGTAAGTTGAAATAGCTCATGTTGAAGCTACTTTGGTATTCGCTAATGCTACAAAAGCTTGTACTTGAACAGGAGTTGATTAATTTATGCATTGAATTGCGGTCTGGTTCCTTTCATAGTAATCCTCGTATCATACTATTCATAGTCGTAGAAAGCTTTTACATAGATAAGTGTATAAGTATATATTTTCATAATTTTTGAAGAATGGTAGCTTGGTAAAAAAACAATAATTTCCTAAATAGGCAGTTTGGTCTTGGGTTGCCGTTTATACAAATATTGAAAGAAGAGTTATTCTTCTTTAAGCAATAATTGATCCAGCATCTTTGTCTCTGTAACGATGCTCTGTCAGTTAAGAATAAACTGGTATTCTTATATCTACTACTCGCAGCTTTGTATGATTGGTATGATTGAGTAAACTTCTATGTTATTATACATATAAACGAAAGGCAACACCGTCTTTACCATAAGGCCCCAAAGAATCGACCACTTTTAACCTTAAAACAATTTGGTGGGGTGCATTACGTTTTTATCGTTGCCTTAATTCGGGAGCTAAAAAAAACAATAGCATTACAAAATTGTTAATGCCATACCGTAATAAAATAAATTACCCTAAAAATCACAGTAAAAAAAAAGTAAGTTAAAGTGTAATTTCTTTATATTCCAAAAGGACCCCAAGTTTTTGTGTGCCCAAGGGTCCCAAGTTTTTGTGTGCCCAAGGGCCCCAAGTTTTTGTGTGCCCAAGGGCCCCAAGTTTTTGTGTGCCCAAGGGCCCCAGCATAATCTAAGACGGCCCTGACGAAAGGTTTATTCTTGTTTCACTCTGTGCATGCAAAACGAACCCCATCAAAATCCGTTGCTTAGTTTCCAAGATCTTAAGCATACAAAGGGACAGATAGCGGCAAGCCACTTTGTTATATATTACGTAGAGAAGATGAAATCTTCATAATAAACTCCAAATAAAGTTTTGGAAGTGTAACCGGATATACTACTGACTTACGATATTACGTCCAAAATTTAATTTAAATATCAGTCTAATCTAATCGCAACAGTGGCCATTTTGATTTTCTATCCAATTTGTAGCACTTATTAATCTTTGCAGATTTTTTCCTTTATTTTTTTTCCGAGATTCAGAAAATGACAGTTTTAGGATTTTTTCTAACTTTCGACAAAAGTTTCGCTGGTGTAGATAATATTAGGTTGATTTTGAACTTTTATAAACTTACAACGCCCATCATTTTTGCATGCACCTTTCTTTCTTTTATGATATGGAAAGGCAAACAAGCAGACGGACTTCCTAATGGTAAAAAATTTACGCCTCCTAGAGCCACCAAAAGTGTTAATGGTGCGTTGCCAACCGGAGGCCGGGATGTTAGGCGTCGAGCAAAAGTAAGTTTACCGGCTACCTTATCCGGAACACGTCAACGGCAAGCGCTGACATTATGGCGGCAAGAATATGGATCTGGGCGAGTCGCTGCAAAACTTTACCACCTAGTCAGATGTCACGGTGTTAGTGACGGTAAGCCTATTCCCGCCTTTTAAGAGGTGCCTAGTAGGAAGGCAGATGGTCTATTCTTCAAAGGAGCCCGGACCAACACGGAGAAAATCTCTATCTACTAACGAAATGTAATAACAGCACCAGCTGTTACCCGCAAGTTCGTACACACGTTGAGGTTATTTATCGCGGCTAGTGATGGGATGTGATTTTACCGCTGTACAAGATATCCTAAATGTTGACTCAGTCTATAAGCTAACTACACAAAATTTGGTAAAAACCTCAAATTTTGATGCAATTTATTTAGAAAAACTTGTACTTTCCACGATATATTTAATTCTTTTTTATTTTTATGGTTTAGCCCACCGGTTTCGCTATACGAGCATCATCAGGGCTATATAAAAGATATTGTGGAAAGGACAAGTGTTTCTAAATAAATTGCATCAAGAATGGAATTCCACCAAGCACCGACGATAAGAAGTATAAAATCTAACAAATTTTGATGACTCGCGTTTTTGGTTTTATATCCTATATAGTATATACAATACTTAGTGATAATTGTTTTAAGTAGTATTTCTTGTACATGCCATAAAACTAAATAATAGTATGTCTTGTATTTTAATGTATTAAAATGTGCTCTTTTATTATCTTGTAGATAACCGAGTCAAGTAATTAAATAAGTTGTTTCTTTTATTTACACTCTATATTTTTGTTACAGGTAATTTAAAATACAATGCTTCAGGATCCGCTCAACATAGGTATGTAGGTATAATGCCGGGTGTAGACCAAGTAATCGTAAGTGTTCATTCTATTTTGGTAATCAGGCGAATGGTAAAACCTTGTTTCCTTTAATTTTTAACCGTTTCTTAAGAGAGGAGGTTACCAATTCGACTGCACGTTTTTTTTTTATATTTACGCGATTGCTCTGCCATTAACGATCTAATTTTGCTGATTCTTTTCTGCAAAGGTAGGTCATGATTCCGGGTGGTCTCATTTTATTTTATCATACGAATTTTCGATCAGGTCACGCGTCTTGACGCGAGTTTAGAAGTTTTTACCCATTTAAAAAATGTGCGCAAAGCCGCTAAAGAAGTTTTCACTTCGAAAATATGTCTGCCTCATGTTTGCAACGTTTATTCCTGTCATTAACAAGTCTTGAACTATACAACTATCAATGACATGCCATTTATAGATCCATCACATGTTATTGACACCTTGACAGGACTCTGACCAACGGGATCAACCATATGCAGAGCCATGTCTGTTATAATTGTCAATCACTACGTATTCAATACATATGATTACGTTCTGGTTCATAGGATACAAATTATATCCCCTGCGTATGTTAAATGTGGGATAGAATGTACATGTAGTCACTGCCTTAGCTAACTGGATTTCAAAATTAAATAATTAACTAACGTGTAAAGTCATTGTAAGGAATTAATAACATGTTGTGTAAATTTTAGATTACAGAGTAAAAATATTGAAATTTTAACAATTTTACAAGGGCATAGTACTTAAAATTTGTATCATTTCTTGCAATGCCAATGCAGCATGCTAATTACTTGGTAAATAGGTTATAAGTATATCTTTTATATTGTTAGCTTTATTCATTTCTATTTGTGATCTAAAGACTGATTTTATGATTCTGAAATATATGCAGAATTGGTCATCCATGTTGGGCTTCGTAGGCCCGCCACATATTATGTTCGAAATCCCGTTACGAATTCGGTACATTTTTCGAATTTTCGCCCTTAGCAAATACCCGCAAATTCCATAAGAAAATTTGCGGACGTGTGTAATGGTAGCCTGTAGGTTCCATATATTTGTTTGGGTTCGCTCCGATCGAAATTGCGTTTGGATTGTTTTGTAAGCAATAATTGCAAACTTATACCTTAACTATCTGTTACCCGCGACTTTGCTCGCGTGGCAGTTAATATATTTACTGATTATAGCCCATTAATGAGGACTTTAATACAAACTTACAACACCAATTTCACCCCCTTAGGGACAGAATTTGCAGAACTCACGTATGTACCCATTTTTAATAAGTAACACAAAAATAAAGTTTCATGTTTCTAACGTAAAAGCTGAAGCTTTTCCATATAAAATTTTAACCCCTATTTAACCCACCTAGGCCCACTTGCACTATATAACTCTGAAGTTGTAAACTCGAAGTTAATTTGTCAATCATTAACTCGTGATTTGTCTTGCACAAACAAAAATTATCTCTGGGTATAGTAACCGAACATTTTTACTCTGTAAACTCAAATTCATTCATTCTTTTTATATCCAGCCAAATATGAAAGTGCGAATAACGTATAAACTAAGTATTCTCATGTCATTCTTGCAACAGAAATTTGCTATTTATGTCTTTTTCTTTATGTCAGACTCAAAAGGACATCGAGTTTAGGGGTTTATTGTTTAGTAGTTTTGACAGCTAAAATTTTGTGAAAACAATTTATTAGTTATTTATTTCGCATTTGGCATTACTTTTTCATCACAAAATGGAAAAGAAACAACGTTTACGCGGTCCGAATTTCACTAGTAGCGATAATATTCTTCTTTGTGATATTATTTTGAAATACAAAAATGTAATTGAAAATAAAAAAAAAAACTGATGGCGGTAATCTTGTTCAAAAACAAAAAGATTGGCAAGAAATAACGGCAGAATTTAATGCTAGCACTACGGGTTACCATCGGACTGTTTCTTTCTTTCTTCAGGTTTTGGCCTTCACGTTAGTATTTAGCCATTAGTCAAGTAGAAATTTGCATAAAATTTTATATCAATTTCAATTAAATTTTAATTAGTCATCAGTCATAAGTCGTCAGGAAGTCATGTCAAGCTCTTGGGTAAAGCGGTAGCCTTTTTACACAAGCTCATGAATGAGATTTGGCGGCAACGAGGAAATACACGATACGCTAATTTCTTAATGATTATTTCATTTTTGCACTTTCACTGAACGAAATTGTACAAAATGCCACCAAAATTGACTAATTTCACTCAATATCAACACGAAATTCAATAATTATGAAAAAAATTCGACCATCTTTTCTCTCGATGGCGCCAAAACTATCGGACTGTTGAGAATGTAAAAATGTTTGTTTTTAATAAAAATAACAGTTGCCATAGTGTTGAAATTAAGCACATCATGTTTTCCACAGGAACTTGACGTGTCGGGATGACTTGTTCAGGCGTAAACTGTTCTATTTCTTAAGTTGGATCAAATTACAGATAGTTACGAAAATAAAATGGGCGCAGTTAATGCTGAGTTCGTCTTTAACATTTATCGTGGCTTGAGATTTTTTCATGTAGATTCAAAGTCAACGTAGATCTATTCAAATATTCTTGTGAATATTAAGTAACTCTAAAAACTACCACAGAGAAGATCCGGCGAAAGAAACTCAGCGGGCATGTCTTTTTTCTTTACATCGTATAAAACAAAGTCGCTTCCTCTGTCCCTATGTCCCTTTGTCCGCTTAAATCTTTAAAACTACGCAACGGATTTTGATGCGGTTTTTTCAATTGATAAAGTGACTAAAGAGGAAGGAAAGTATTTAATAACCTTGCGAAGCCAGAGCGGACCGCTAGTAAATTGTAAACGTAGTCAGTTTTTTTGCTCCAGCAGAAACTAAGGTAAGATTAAAGATTTCAAAAGTATACGCACATTTAAAAACGCTACTTGAAGAATTACTAAATTTGGTATTAAATCGAAATCATTTGCTTGATCGTATTCGTGATAAAAAAAGCTAGATTAAAATACGATACAGTTTGCTGGCAAAAGTCGTTAGATCTGAGAAAAGGAAAAACCAGTTACCTGCTACCAGGTGACTAATCATTGGCGTAGGAAGGTATTACGAGTATCTGTTGGGGTGACACAGCATATGCTAGAAATATTTGCACAATGTCCGAGTTTTTGATATTAATACTTTTCTTCTTGGGCTCAATGAGCTTAATCCTTGTCCTGTCTAATGTGAATGTTTGGCCGGCCTCAGGTTGGCAACGCACCACTACCACCTTTGGTGTCTCTAGGCATAAATTCTCGCCGCTTATAGACACCAAAGGTGGTAATAGTACGTTGCCAACATGAGGCCGGGATGTAAGGCCTCGAGAAAAAGTAAGTTTACCGGCTACCTTACCCTCCGAACCGGAACACGTCATGACGTTATGGCGGCAGGCATAGGTAAAGCGGTGGTACCATTCCGGGTAAGTCGCTGCGAAACTCTACCACTTAGTCAGAAGTCACGGTGCTAGTGACGGTAAGCCTATGCTCGCCTTCTACGAGCTGCCTGGCAGGAAGGCAGATGGTCTATTCTGCAAAGGAGCCCGGACCAACACGGACATTACAATCAGATATCACGATTTTCAATAATAAAAAAACTAGCGATATCTATTCCTAGTAACTACACGTTGCAGACAAATTTATCATTGTCGAGCAAAAACTATTAAAGTTTCAGCCACGAAATTTGGTGAGTAGACTTGTTTTATTGAGTAGACACCCACTAAGAAAGGAATTTTGGAAATTCTTCTCTGAAAAAATCCAGCGATATAAACTTAACGGGCTTATTTTCCAAAGTAACTTAACCCGTAATGGAATCTCGAAAGGAGATAAAATTAATCTATATATTTTTACGAAAATTGCGCGGACGCAGGAGCATAAAATTTGACACACTTATAGTTTATGTGTAGGAGAAGTGCAGAACGCTAATATTTTTCAATAATAATGCTTATAAAGTACATTAAATCAATAAATAAATCATTACCCACACTACCACACATTTGACACACACAAACAAATATATTGATGATAACGATAAAAAGATCACAGATGGCGCACTAAAAACTTTGGAAACAAAGTAGTTGGTCTTGAGAAATGAAGATGGCGTTCCTATCAACAAGATATTTAAATTTATTATGGTCGAATTTCGACCAATGGGCGACCACTTGTAAAATTGAATATATGCAAAAGTGTAGGTTGCGCAGAATACTCGAAACGTAACTAAACAAAACAATAAACACAAAGGTTGTGCAATTTGAGAACGACACATACATTGTCGTACGTCGCAGAAGTATTACAACCACCAAAGTGCGTCTTGAACTTTCGAAAGGTGGCGTGGGCGCACCTGCATTAGTAATGCCGTGCCACGGTTCAAATCAATTGCAATTAACTTGCAATAATACACAATCAACAATAATTGTTTCATCGTATCCAATTGGAAAACAGTAGGGTGCTACTTCGGTTTGGCAACTGGTGAATAGCACTCGACCGCATCTGGTTACTTGAAGTGGTTAAGGAGTTGTATAATTAACTACAGGCTATTGCTGGACTAATAGACTAAACATTATAATGTGTAGCCTTTTATTTTTTTTTGTTAATTTTCCCCTTTCAGGGGCCGGCTAAGACATTTAGGCCGTACTGCCACGTCTTCCGTATTAATAAGTTCTTTTTGACAGTCATAAATCATTTCAGGTCGTAAGTCATAATCAAAGTCATGTCAAGTTAGAGTTAAGCGACAGCTTAGTTACTCAAGTTCATTTAGTGAGATTTGGCGGCAGCGAGGAAATACAAGATACACTAATTTCTTTATAAAATTTTCGTTTGTGCATTTTTTCTGAACGAAATTAACTAATTACCACCTAAATTAACTAATTTTACTCATAATTCAAAATTCAATAATTACGAAAAAATTTCGACCATCTTGTACGACGGCGCCAAAATTAATGTTGCATTATTTGTAAACACAAAGATATAGAAAAGATAGAAATTTTAGACTTGTCTTATGTCTTACTAAGCAAAGCAGATGATGGCGAAGAACAGACCAATAAAGACGTTTTAGACGGTTGGAAATACGACTTTCAACAAAGGTAACCTTGGAGAAAACTTAGTTTCCATCTTCCAATTTTAATCCGATGGTTAAACCTAAGGTTCAGACGGATACAAACCTGTGTTTATTACCGTCTAGAAGCCCTAGTAGGTTTTCGAAGATTTTTGGCAAATTCCAAAATCAGATGACTGTTTATCTTATTCCTAAAGCATTGTTTTTTTTTATGTGAGAGGTCAGCGTCCAAGCACACGGCTCTCGAGATGGTATGGCGGTATAACCGTGTTCTATAGACACCATAGAAGTTGCAGGTGCGTTGCTATCGAATGGTCGGGACGTTAGGCCAATTGTACAAATCTACCGGCTACCCTGCCCTCCGGGCCGGAACACTACAGATTCACTATGGCTGCAGGAAAAGGAGAGACGGTGGATCCCCACCTGGGCAAGTTGCCGCACTGCACTCTATCACCAGTGCTCTTATTAGTGATGACCTACATTTCAATCAGCGCTCGCCTCTTACGAGCTGCCTGGCAAATAGGCAGATGGTGTATTCTAATCAGCGAAACCGGACCAACACGGGGAAGTTGTGAGTAAATACTGGTATCCGTTGCCAAAACAGATACAAATCCCTTGACGAGATAATTTAATAACTTTTTGAGAATAAATGCATGTCGCCTCTGTGGTCCAGCGGTCCAGGTGTTGGACTTGACTGCGTGAGGTCCCGGGTTCGATTCCCGGGTCGGGCAACAAAAAGAAAATTTGGTTTTTCCAATTTTCTAATTTAAAAACAATATTGCTCGGGATTGGATATGTGCCCGGTTGGCGATAGGCTTGCCACCTATCACATTGTGGGACTTAGTATCTTTGGCTAGTCGTGGGTGCCCTGGTTGTGCCTCTGCCTACCTCTTCGGGGATATGGGCGTGAAGATACTTTTAAATGCACGCATGTTTTGTAGTCCTGGCAACGTCAAAACGAATATCACAATTCAAGCAAAAAGGTCAACATTTCTTTTAAGATATTGGAAGGCTAACAAGCAGAAGGATTTCCTGATGGTAAGAAATATCATAAAAAATATGTATAGGTACTAGCCGACCCATCAAACTTCGTATCGCTAGACATTAACATAATATTTGATGCTCCCATAGTAGCGCAGTCTGTCGGATCCAATGTAAAACATTCCAAAATCAGCGATTACTTACAAATAAAAAAATAATTAAAAAACAATAATCAGTAGACTAAATTGTGAATCTAAACCATTCTCGAATCCTCGAGAACACACACAAAAAAAATCATCAAAATCGCTCCAGTCATCTAGGAGGAGTTTAGTGACAAACACACGAACAGAAGAATTATATGTATAAAGATACTGCCATGAATTACGTAGGTGATTAGAGGATGTATAAAGCAAAGGAGCACGTTTTAGTAGTGGAAACAAAATAGGCTGAAATGATGATGACTATCATTGGTTTAGCGATTATGATGTATCCAAAACTGTTTACACTATCGGCTAATATTAATAACCTGTCTAAGATAAGAGGTAGGGCTACTTTAGATTAGTTACTAGGCAACCACTGCTATTTTCAGTAACAAAAATAACTAAGCAAAAAAAGTTTTAGAAGGCCTGTCTTCATCTGTGGATAGTTTATTAATATTGGCCGTATATACGACTGATTGGTATCGTCAAAAACAATAAATAGATTATACTGAATTCTTGACAGTGGTATTTAGATACAATATAAATAAGAAAGCTCTCTCAATTAATTTTGACAATTGACCGTTTCGACAGTATAATTTATCATTTGATTTAGTATTAATGGTTTAGTAAGTAAAAGTATCTTCACGCCCAAATCCCCGAAGAGGTAGGCAGAGGTACAACCAAGGCACCAACGACTAGCCGAAGACACTAAGTCCCACAATGTGATAGGTGGCAAGCCTATCGCCAACCGGGCACATTTCCAATCCCGGCCAACATTTTTTTTTTATTAGAAAATTGGAAAAATCCAATTTTCTTTTTGTTGGTCGACCCGGTATTCGAACCCGGGACCTCATGCAGTCAAGTCCAACACCCGGACCGCTAGACCACAGAGGCGAATGGTTTAGTAGAATGGTTTAATTTTGTCTATTATAGATAAATATATAACAATATTACTTTGTTAGCCGACTTTAAGAAGGTTATCAATTCGACTCTATGCTTTTTTATTTTGAATTTGGAGACACTTCAAACCATTTTAACCGGATCCAAAATAAAAGGAGGTTCTCAAATCGACTTTGTTTTTTTTTTGTATGTTTGTTTTGTGATAACTCTGTCAGTAACTAACCGATTTTGATTGTTCTTTTTTTGGATATATAGTTCATGATTCTAAGGTGGTCCCATATTAATTTTATCACTAACTGGTTTTCGAATTATACTAAATTATAATCTATGTTGTATTCGAAGAGATTAATGAGTGAATAAAATTTGGAATTCTTCATGTTTTAATGCCGCCGTAGTCTCGGGCTAAATCTAATATTAATGACCACGTGTTGGTCCGGGCTCCTTTGCAGAATAGACCATCTGCCTTCTTGTGCTAGCCAGCTCGTAAAAGGCGAGCATAGGTTTACCGTCACTAACACCGTGATATCTGACTAAGTAGTAGAGCCCCGCAGAGTGTTGGCCGGATTGTTACCACCGCCTTGTCTATTCCTGCTGCCATAATATCAGCGCTTGCTGTTGACGTGTTCCGGTTCGGATTATAAAGTAGCCGGTAAACTTACTTTTGTTTGAGGCCTAACATCCCGGACTAAGGTTTGCAACGCACCATTACCACCTTTGGTGTCTCTAGGCGGCGTGAATCTCTTACCATCAGGAAATCAGTCTGCTTGTTTGCCTTTCAATATTATAAAAAAAGTAATATCAATGAGCGTATAAACACAATCGCTACATAGTACATAGTATAAAACAAAGTCGCTTCCTCTGTCCCTATGTCCCTTTGCATGCTTAAATCTTTAAAACTACGCAACGGATTTCGATGCGATTTTTTTAATAAATAAAGTGATTGAAGTTTAAGGTTTATATGTATATTTCATAACCGTGCGAAGCCGGGGCCGGCCTCTAGTATACTATATATATGAGAAAGGGGACCATATTACTTTTAGTGATAACATGTATTAGTTAACGTCAAACACACAAAAAATCTGACACCATTCATCTGTAAATCACCCACGTTTGCCATAAAAGTATGATGTTTTCACTGAATTGTTGAGAACTCGTTAGTATTTATTCGATGCGAGCCACGTTATGGCATTTCCGGTGTCACTATGGTGTGGCGCGTGCGGTTATATATTATTATATCCGAGTTTATTTTTAGTCGATACTGAACTTATTCGCTAATGGCATTTCTTTTTTTTTGTTTTTTTTTATTTTTTCTTTATTGTAAGAAATACTCGTCCATAAAGCCAAATGACATCAAATGTTGTGTGGTGTTGCAAATCGGAGCAAACCTCAGGGTACCAACGGGCGCTATGGACTGCCTTCTGAATATGTTTTTTGCCACGAAAAATAAAAAAATGGTTTTATATGAATACTCAGACAGATACTGTTATATGAGGAATACAAAAAAGAAGTATCTTTACGCACATATTCCCGAAGTGGTAGGCAGAGAGACAACCAGGGCACTTACGACTAGCCGAAGATACTAACCATCGCCAATCGGGCACACATCCAATCCCGGGAACGTTAATTTTATTAGAAAATTTGAAAATATATATTTTCTGTTTTTTTTTTGTTGCCCGATCTGGGAATCGAATCCGGGACCTCAAGAAGTCAAGTCTGACGCCGGACCGCTAGACCACAGAGGCAATTAAAAAATACAAAATGTATATATACCTAACTATAAGTACCAAAGGTGGTAATTATGCGTTTTAATTTTTAAACCAGAAACTGTGATTTAGACCGATTTATAACCGGATGCAATCTGTAAATATAGTATGATAAGGCAATATGCTGACGGAGAACCTGGTAATAAGGTTGAACATCGCCTATAGACTCAATAATGGTAGTACTGTGTTGTTAATCTCAAGGGACACTTAGAAGTCTTAAGATCCCTAAACGTTGGCTCCATAACCGAAGAGTTAACCTTCTGCGTGTCTGTATACCAACCCGGGAATTGATAATGACGAGCATTGACGTAACATTGACAGAAAAAAAAATAGTGGTATTAACATCAATCGTATATGCACTTGCTTGTAATTTAACTTTGGAGGTTTCTTTAGATGACTTTTTTTTTAATTTAAATCATTTTATTTTTGAAATTATTACTTACTCCACTTTGTAAAGAAACTGTAAAAAATAATTTCACACAAATACCAGTAGGGTTGCTCTTGAATCTCGATTTCATGCGATCGGATATGTTTTTCAGGTACCTACTCTTGAACGCAGTAATATAATATAATAGTGAAAGTACCTAATGTATAATAATAATAATAAAACAATAAATTATTTTATCAGATTCCTTGGTTTTATTGGAACGAAATGTTATTTATCCGCTAACTATTGTGCGCAAGAGTATCTAAATGCTATACCCTATTCCAATTTCCAATTCGAATGAAATTGGTGTTCAAGACTAACCCAACTGTTCGGAATTTAAAGGGGCAAATTCCGAAACTATAGATTTCGATCACATTTCAAAATCATATATTGTTAACTGGCTTCGACTTAAAAGGTGGGATAGTTATTATCCTGCGAGTTAAATAACTTGAATACGCTGAAAGCCACGAGAAATAGTTAGTTTCAAGCTGAAATTGAATAAACCCTAAACTTGTATATCCATATACGAGTAGGATCTTATTACGAAAATATAAAAGGAAGACGATCAATAAATTGTCAATCCTCAAAATCATTGTTATTTTTTTGGTTCGTTAACTTCAAGGTTATTAATGTTGCCTGATTTATGCGTACATTGACTTCAATGAATAAGATACATCCCTATATTGAACAACATTTTTTTCATTATGTTATCCATGTCCGCATTTAAAGGACGGTCTAGACGGTTGTAAACACGCCTTCCGACATTTACCTTTGTTTGGAGGAAATTTTGTTTCCGTCTTCCGATTATTATTATGTTTATCTGCCTCTGTGGCTTAGCAATCAGGCGTCGGACTTTACTTTTTGAGATTCGGGTTTGATTTGTGGACAAGAAAAATAGAAAAAGAATATTTTCAATTTTATAACAAAAATATGGCCGGTTGGCGATAGGCTTGCCACTTATCACATTTGGGGCACTTAGTGATTCGGCTAGTTATGGGTACCTTGGTTGTGCCCCTGCCTACCTCTTCCGGGTTATGGAAGTGAAGATTCAATTTGGATTAAATCTACGGTTCAGTCGGAGCTTGCCACTTATCACATTGGGGGATTTAGTGATTAGGCATTTATGGGTACTTTGGTTGTGCCCCTGCCTACCTCTTCGGGGTTATGGGAGTGAAGATTCAATTTGGATTAAATCTACGGTTCACACAGATGCAAACCAATGCTTACAAGCAATGTTTACAACCGTCTGGAACCCGTATAGTTTTCCAGCGAAAACATGTTAAGAAATGAGGATATAAATTCTATGCTACTCTATCTCTAGTCCAGTTTGCTGTCTCCACATACAATGAGTATGCCGTAACATCGTCCAGTTGCAACTTTAAAGAAGGAAAAACAAACACACTTTCGCATTCTTATTATAGTGTTGGGGTTTGCTTTGCGTAATTTGGTACCAAGAAAATGCTAGTGATATAGTTTTTATTACTATTCTAAAATTCATTACAATTGATTCCGACGCTTTGATGTCAAAACTAAATGAGAAAACAAAGAAAAGATATATATTTATTATTGCAGAGTTTGGAATATATGTAACTCATATAATAAAGAACGTAAACATAGTCAGGCGTCCATTTTCGCAACAATATTATTACAATAGAATATAATTACGAATTTAAAAACTTAATTAAATAATTCTAAAATTGAAAATTTCATTGAACCCCGATAAAACCGAAATTACCTATATGTAATGTAGCTAAAAACCATCTCAATCACGTCAGCTTTCGAATAAAAAAAACGCATTAAAATCGGTACATCCGTTTAAAAGCTATGAGGCCATAGACATATACACGTCAAACTTATAACAATCCCCCTGCGTTTTCCGTCGTAAGCTTCTTAAAATCGATACAAAAAGCGCAAGCGGTAGAGCTTTTATGTGCGTAATATGTCGATGTTAATCAAGTGGACAATTAGTAAATAAAATTCCAACATCGTACAGTTTTATGGCTTATTTCTAAAAATGGTCGTATTGTGGTTTATGGATCTGGAATGTCGACGGCACGTCTCCGTTTCCTGTCTTTGCTCTTTAAGGATTCTAAGCGCATGCAACTTCGTGGCTGGATTAATTTATCTATGCACCTGACAGCTACCTGTATATCGTGATCCTCTGTATTTACTGTAACTCTTATAGGATAGCTTGATAACACCATATAAAAATACATTTTTTTATGATATTGGAAGGCAAATAAGCAGACGGATTTCCTGATGGTAAGAAATTCACACCGCCTAGAGACACCAAAGGTGGTAATGGTGCGTTGCCAACCTGAGGCCGGGATGTTAGGCGTCGAGCAAAAGTAAGTTTACCGGCTACCTTACCCTCCAAACCAGAACACATCATGACGTTACGGCGGCAGGAATGGGTAAGGCGGTGGTACCAATTCGGGTGAGCCGCTGCGAAACTCTACCGCCTAGTCAGATATCACGGTATTAGTGACGGTAAGCCTATGCTCGCCTTTTACGAGCTGCCTGGCAGGAAGGCAGATGGTCAATTCTGCAAAGGAGCCCGGACCAACACAGGGAATACAATACCTAATGTAGAGATAAAGAAACAATAATTGATGCAAACAGTTGTTGGGGAACCAAAGAGAGAAATTTTACAGTTACTCAGACGCGTCAGATAATGATATGGAAGATACCATGTGTCATAGTTAAATACTTTGTGAACCAAATCTATAAACTGTCCAATTGCTTTTGCTTCAACAAATACTCCATCATGTCAGATTAAAAAGCGGTGGGTTTATTGTAAGTCAATAAAAGCATGTTTTTCTGACGGTTTAAGCTTAAAGTGCGGAAGTAGGAGGGTCAGAAACTTTCAATAAAGAAATCATTTATGTTCATTGGCTATTCTGGCGACCTGTATATATTTTCGTCATAGATACATGCCTATGTAAACTATTTACATATCTATCTATTGACTATCCGATGAACTCGCGTATGTGACTGTAATTGTTTTTTTAGCTTTTAGACGCTCCCTGCAATGCTGAAAATAAAATACTTCATGATTAAATCGACAAATTCCAATAGGACTTGAGTAACGGCACATTTTGCATAATAGGCTTCCCGATCATAAGTAAAAGATCTGATTCCGTCACATGTTTTACTATAATATACTTAGAATAAAATGTTGAAATTAATGTAAGAATGGCATATGAAAGATTGATGTGCAATGCAAATGTGGATGAATGCAGGCCAAGTCCGAGTCGGACTCGCGCACGAAGGGTTCCGTACTATCATCAAGTAGTAAACTGCAAACTTTGACGTTTGCGCCAATATGCGTGGCTATGGCTCGCTCCGTGATGTTACCTCCCTCGCTACCCGCGCGGCCATTGTTTTGCAACCGTCTCGCGCTCGCGCCATTACCACACCGCACCACGTTTATGCACGGATGCACGGATTATTTTCATTACATTTTGTGACAGGTTTGTCAGGATCGTGAGGTCTGCCACTCGATACTCTCTACCAACCCTGTAAGGGACCTGGCGTGATATATGTATGTACTTGTAAAGATGAGGCGACATAGACTGTTGTTAACGATATGTATTAAAGTAATCCTGCTTCATGGCGTGATACTACGGATAGCAATTATGGCGATGGTATCTTCCATGCAGTACATATTAGTTACGTACCAAAGTAAATACGTACTCGAATCTCGGCTAATAAACTTATAAATCATAGGACAACTTTCCCAATTCCCTTACAAACGAAAGTGGAACCATCATAGAGATTTATTTATTCTCCGTGTGGTCTGTGGAAAGCACAGATTAAATAAACTTACAAGTTATAAGTGGAAGTTGGTATCATAAGTATAAACATAACTTTTAAATATTGATATTGACTTCCGTTTCTTGTTAATTTGGTACCGGGGTATGTAAACTCGGTGTGATTCGTGTTAGAGCTTAGACTTGTAGATACAGAAGGTGCTCTACCTTCTACCTATTTGCGGGGCCGTTAGATAAGGTGATAAAATGGTTTATGATTTAGACGTTTGATGTGGTTCTGGTGATGGTCTTCCGTTTCTTTTTCTTTCTTTATAAATTTTAGAGAAAAAAAAATTTCGCCTCAGACAGGATTTGAACCTGTAACCTTTCGTCTCAACCCGAAGAATGCTCTAACCATTCGAGCTACTGAGGATTCAAGTCCTGTGGCGAAATTTTCAATTTCTTTCTTTACCGTTACGCGGGTAGTTTGTCCTATAGATACATAGTTCTGAGATGAAATTAACATTTATAGTGCCCATAACTTTCGTTTCTCTCTTTCTTTACAGCGTTGCAAAGGAAAATAGCAAGATAACACAAAAAGTAGAGCTATTTGCATGGTCGTTAGATGAGATGGTAAAATGGTTTATGAATTAGAAGCCTGATATATGGTTCTGGTGATAGCCTTCCATTTTGAAGTTTTCTTTCTTCATAGACTTGCGAAGGCAAATGGCAAAAACGTTATCTACGTTAGAAATTTAAAGGAGGAGCTAAACAATGAATTTATGGATATAACAGCCGCGCTCAGAGACATCAATTATCAATTAGTCTAACACTATAATTAGTATAAGCCACAGTTTTGTATCGAAAATGTCGACCTAATCATTAAAAGGTAATTAATGTCTCTGAGTGCGGTCGTAAGACTCTTTTACTTAAGTATCGAATATTTTAATAGGACCCCGTTTTTATTTAAAAGTGTAGGATCGTCATCAAATTGGTCTTGCCAACAAAACGGTGAACGTGTTTCTCTTCTGTGATACTAGCTTGGGTTTTTCTGCGCCGATTTTGATGAAACAAAGCCTGAGTGACTCAGCGATCACTATCCATTCTAAAGTTGAAAGAATTTTTTAAATAGTTCCAGTAGTTTCGGAGCAGTATTCATTTGAAACAACATTTGATTGAATAAACACTTTTACTTTCTCGTGGGATCAATTATAGAATGTTATATCAAGTTATCAATAGTCGTTATTCTAATTGGTTGAGGGATTAGCGATCGCCCTAAACATGCCGATAGACGGGTTTGTATTTGATTATCTAAAAGACATTTTCTGTGTAAGCTACATAAAAAACGACGGCTTGCACTCCAGGAGTGCCGGGAGAAGTGAAACCTTGAATATTACCGTTGTGCATTTTTGATATTTTGGAATGGTTAGGGAATAATTTTGCACGAATTGCTTTATCATTATGAAAGTACTATAATTTATGTGGTAGAATACAATATTCATTTCTTGGGCTATCGTACACAACCATGATAACACGAACATTCGCGCAAGCGCCCTGTGCCGTCTAAACGAAACGCAGGCATACATTTTCGCCGCGCTGTAGAAAGAGAGGGGGATACTTCCTCTCCTACACCGCGCCGGCTGTTTACTGTCCATCCGTCTTACGAATTTTCGATCAGGTCCTGACGCAAGTTTAGAAGTTTTAACCCATTCCAAAAAAAGTGCGGAACGCCACTAAAGAAGTTTTCACTTTAAAAACACAGTCGGATCTAGAACTCTACCACCTAGGCAGATATCACGGTGTTAGTGATGATAAGCCTATGCTCGCCTTTTACGAGCTGCCTCGCAGGAAGGCAGATGGTCTATTCTGCAAAGCTCTACTACACAATATTTGATCAATCCGTTTCGCAGTTTTTGCTTGTAAGGTGAACAAACAGATTTATTAACAGTCCTTGTATTGGACTGTAAAAAATATTTCAAGCACAAATTTAGATTTATCAATGGTTTATCGTATACAAGCTGTCACGTGAATTTCGTTTTACCCGTTCAATTTGTACATATGGGAAAAATCTAAATGTTGTTGGAACGAAGTTCCTTATTGCGCGTTGTGAATGGGGGCTAGACGGAAAAAATCTTACGAAAATGTTGTCACGACACTTTTTGCTCTGTGGTCTAGCAGTTCAGTAGTTGGACTTGACTGCATGAGGTCCCGGGTTCGAATCCCGGGTCGGACTCGGATTTTTCGGTACGGATTTTTTTTTTCATTTTCTATTTTTTTTATTATCATATTCATTTTTTTTATTTTACTATTTTTTTATATATATTTTTTTTTAATTTCATGTTTCTCTGTCTGTCTCTCTCTCTAAGAGAGATAGAGATAGAGATTACTAGAGATTGAGAGAGAGAGGGGGGGGGGACAGAAAACTTCGTTCCATCCGGGTGTCCCTTGACACCTCTCAACTTTTTTTATTTTTCCTCGTCTCCTCGCAGATGAACGGAATAGGAAGTACTCTATGCGGCATATAGCATACTACAAAGTTGACCTTATGTCTCCTTATTCTAAGCTACCTACCTACCCCATAAATTTTACAGCCGTTCTTGAGTTATAAATAGTGTAACTAAACTAACCAATTCAAATTTTGAACAACGTGTGCAGTTTGATCCAATTTGAAAGAAAGGATTGCTTACATCTCAACTTATCACGGGGCAAGCCGCGTATAACAACTACAGTACGTGGTAATACGTACAGTTTAATTTATGAATAGTTATTGTCAACAAACATTCCAACAATGTTGTCCAATAGAATGTTCTGTTACAGTCGATACACAGATTAACGATAGCAATGACAGAAATACGATCTTATTTAACGATTTATGTTTACTTTATTAGCGGGTTTGCAAGTCTCCGTCCCCACAACCGGCCAGAAACAGCGCAACTGTAATCGAATTAACGAGAATACCTTTCGCTAAATTGTGTCGTATATCAACGTCCTTGTTGCCCGTTCGGACAAACAGATTGACACTCGGTGTTTGTTTTAGCAGACTCCGAAACGGAGGAGGTTGTGAATTCGAATTTTGTGTTTGTTGTACGTTTGCTACGTGAATAATGAATGTTTTTGGTTGTTCTTTTTATCTATTCCTGTCGTCATAATGTCGATGCTTGCCGTCGATGTGTTCCGGTTCGGAGGATAAGGTAGCCAATGAATTTACTTTTGCTCAAGGCCTAACATCCCAGCCTCAGGTTGGCAACGTACCATTACCACCTTTGGTGTCTCTAGGCTGCGTGAATTTCTTACATTAGGGAAATCCGTTTGCGTGTTTGACTTGCAATATCATAAAAAATGTTGCGTGGCCTACCGGAGGTTGGGAGGCTTACTCTGGATATTTGTGATGATAAAAATGTATTGACTTGTCGCTAATGGCCAATGTCAATAATGTATCTCTAAAGATGGATTTCAAGCAATCTAGATAGCTGCGTATCCGCCGGCCTATCCTATACCTAATTGCCATATTTATCCTGTCCACAGATACGTTATTGGTAAGCGATAACATAAAAATGGATCAAAATATCAATATTGGACACAAGTTTTGGATTAGGAGTGATTATTAATATTGGCCGTAAATCGAGCTGTAAATTAAAGCGGTGTCCTTGTTGGTTGTTTGCACAAACAATTATTATTAAAACAATATTCGGTATTTTGATGTCGCGTTGCGCTATTTTTAACAGATTAAGATATAAATGTGGAGTCGTGGGACACCAGGTAGGAACGAAGTTCCTTCGGCTAATGTAGAATCGACACAATTCATGAGTATATACTATGCATTGGCCGGGTGGAGTGGAAATAGAGAGAGAAGGGATGAGAGAACGAAAAGAAAGAGGGAGAAAGAGAAAGGTATTATACACTACTCGCTTGTGTACGACTGTCGCGCCTGCGCACGTCTTATTTAAAGGTTTCATTCCACGGATGTTTTCTTAAGGTTTTACTATCACATTTTTTTTTCAGTTTGATCGCGCATTGAAATCCATATCTCCTTCAAGCCTTTTGTTCTAAAAAAGAAGTTTTCTTTAGTTTTTTTCTCTTAGACACCTTAAGCTGGCTTTTCGATTTTATTCTAAATTTCAACTATATTGATATTGTGAACGCAAAAGTTTGGCTATCTATTACGAATTCATAAAATTTGGTGTAAGCTTGAAGATCGGGGACCAAACATAGGCTTATTTATTTTAAACCGATTTTGAAACAAAAAGAAGGTAATATATAAGCTCTTATATTTTTATGTATTTTCATCGATTTCATCGTCATTTCTGAACCGATTTGAAAATTCTTTTTTCACTTGAAAGAGCAGACTTCCGAGTTCCGTGGTTGTCCTAGTGCTACCAAATTTGGATTTGATAATGGAATGCCAAGGAAATCTAGAAAAAGTTTTTTTGTGACGCAGATAACATATTAAAATCGAAGTCGATTTTTTGCAGTTTTACTGCTCTGAAATTTTTGGTATTTTAAGTTGATATTTTATCCGGGACGGGAAAAATCGAACATAACTAAAATCGGTACGGACGTTCTTGGGTTAAAAGCAGTGTTACAGTACTATTATTTAAATTATGGGCTTTGGCTGTACACTTTTTACACTTTATACTTTTACTTTTAAATTGGCTGACCTAATCTAAATTTCAGCGAAATGATTAATTATGTAATAACAAGTCTATATAAATATCCTTAAAATACATTCGGATTTCCGAAGCCTGACAAATATAGCCGAAGCGCATAATTTAAATAGTACTAGTAGTGTTACAAAGCAGACTTGTTCAACTACAATTTTATGATTTTCGATCACAAAAAAAAACTTAGAAAAGAAACAATGCAACTGAAATGTTTAAAACGTGTGCAAGTCATACAATAATTAAGCGCCGTAAAACTGCAATTAACTGATTAGTGAGTTTTGATAGTTCTTTTTCCGTTAGATAGCAAATATTTCCGAAATGGTCCCACATGAATTCTATCAACATCCTACTAGTAGTTGTTGAGTTACACCTAATAATGTGTACATATGTCACTTACAATATAGTTTACGCACTATTAAATATAACTCAAAAGTCAACAACCTCTAGTCGGATCATGGTAAAACTAATATGGAACCACCTCGAAATCATGCCCTATCATTCTAAAAAAAGGGGCAATCAAAATCGGTTGGCTTTTGGCCGAGTATTCCGGTAACAAACATACAAAAAAAACATACAGTCGAATTGAGAACCTTTTTCTTATTTTGAAGTCGGTCGAAGAAGGATAAGAAACTTCCCCGTTTTGGTCCTTTGCGTAATAGACCATCTGCCCTCCTGCCAGGCAGCTTTTAAAAGGCGAGATTAGTAGCCGGTAAACTTACTATTGCGTAAGGCCTAACATCCCGGCCTCAGGTTGGCAAAGCACCATTACCACCTTTGGTATCTCTAGGCGACGTGAACTTCTTTACATCAGGAAATCCGTCTGCTTGTTTGCCTTCCAATATCATTAAAAAAAATAAGTCTCTTCAACCATAAAATCGAATATCTTAATAGAGCTCCGCAGCCAATTGGCAAGTGAGGGATTGTCATAATAAAGTAATGTCGGTCTAGCCAGTTATGTGCTTATTTGATACTTTTTAAAAATTCCAAACAAAGTAGTCACCTTCTTCCAGTATTCTCCTATCTATTATTGAAGTAAATGGCCAAGTTCTTTCATAATCGTCGAAAGGAGAACGATGTTCCTAAACATTTGGATTAATGTTCTGCAGAACCTCTACCTCAAAGTTTACCCAGTGCCGTTAGTTGTATTTAATTTAAAGTATCTTCACGCCCATATTCCAGAAGTGGTAGGCAGAGGCACAATGAGCTCACCCACGACTTGCCGAAGACACTAAGCTCCATAATGTGATAGGAGTCAAGCCTTTCGCCAACCGGGCACATGTCCAATCCCGACCAACTTCCTTTTTATTAGAAAATTGGAGAAACCATATTTTTTGTTGCCCGACCTGGGAATCGAACCCGCGACCTCATGCAGTCAAGTTCTACACTTGGACCGCTAGACCACATAGATTCCCCACCCCAAAAAGGAAGAGGTCCTCCTTTTTTGGAGTTTTGTTAAAGACTAAAAGAAAATTCAATATTGATTTTTTAAAAGACCTGTGAATGTGCGTTGAGAATATTAAAATTGATCATATTTATATGTCTTGGACGCACTTAACCCTAATACTATATTAATGGAATTCTTCTTTGACTGTGGGTTTGTTTGTTCGTATAAATGCGGTCGACATGAGAGCACTACGGAAAATCTGTGGTTTAACGCTCGCTGACCGCATTCGTAACAGTGAGATCCGAGAAAGAGTGGGATTGAAAGAAAGTGTTGGTGTTAAAATGCGAAAGGGCATGCTCCGCTGGTTCGGTCATGTGGAAAGAATGACAGATGAAAGATTGACAAAGCAGATATACAATGCGAATGTGGATGGATGTAGGTACCCGGGGAGACCAAGGCTGACATTTCACGATCAGATCAATCGGATATTATCCGAGGGTGGTGTCAAGAGTCTCCGAAACCGGCGTGTTTGTATGAAAAGGGTTATGAATGTGAAGGAAGCAAGACAGGTTTGTCAGGATCGTGAGGTCTGGCACTCGATACTCTCTGCCCACCACGTAAGGGACTTGGCGTTAAGATATGTATGTATGTATGTATGTATGTATTTTAATAATTTGCTAATTATTTTATACATATTGTAGCAATAATAACTGCATAATCCACCTAAGCTTGGTAAATCAATGGATAATTGCGGTTAATGAGATTTATTACCTTCGCGTAGGCTTTGAATAGGCTGCTTTAAACACTTCCTAGTGTGCCCGCGTGTGTATGTGGGTGATGCTTATTTATATGTAACGAGGAACATACTGTGGAATGCATAGTTTCGTCAGGTATCTTTACATATTTGATTCTGGTTGTTGCACGCGATTAGGCTTGCCTATTAGTTATTTGGCTTTTTGCCGTGAATCTGTTTATATGTTACTAGCCGACCCGGTGAACTTTGTGTCGGTTGATATTACAATAACTGCCACTAACATTTTGTATGGGAAAAATAGGAAAAAAGCTCCCAGATTTTGAAACAGGGGAGTGAGTGGGCACTTTCTACTATGTAAAAATATATGTATACACTGCATTATTTACCGGATTGGACATTTTATTAGCAATGTAAGACAACAAGTTTAGAAATAAAAGTATATTCACGCCCATATCCCCGAAAAGGTAGGCAGAGGCATAACCAGGGTACCCACGACTAACCGAAGTCACTAAATCCCACAATGTGACAGGTGACAAGCCTATCGCCAACCGGGCACATATCCAATCCCCAGCAACTTTTTTTTAATAGAAAATTAGAAAAACCCAATTTCCTTTTTGTGGCGGACCCGTGACTGAACCCGGGACCTCATGCAATCAAGTCCAACAACTGAACCGCTAGACCACAGAGGCTACAATGTATTCGTCGTCATCTATCTGGCCTTGTGTGCTACGGATAGTCGGTGGTGTTTCCTCACCGCCGGCCGCCGACCATGACCATTCCACCAGCCGACCTCCCCGATTTTCTTAGCGTGATGATATAAATGGGCTATCTAAAACTCAAAGAATTTTTCAAATCGGATCAGTAGTGCCTGAGATTAGCGCATTTAAACATTCAAACATACTCCTCAGCTTTATAATATTAGTATGGATAATAAGAAAGCATTTCATTCCTGAATCGACGAAAGGGTTGGCAGAACCACAAACCGGTACAATCAACCGAAGGTAGCTAGTCCCGCAATATGTATATTTGGCAAACTCATTGCTCACCAGGCACTTTCTTTAACAACGTTATTTTTATTACTACTCAGATTTTAAGAAATATTTTCTGTCTCCATAATTTCTTTTATTTTTTTCTCTCTTTTTCTCAATTTTTATTCATGAAATTGAATTAAAACATTGGTACAATTATGTTACTATGCTTAATATACCGGCCACAAGACAGCGGCGCCCCTATAACATCAATGGTGTCTATAAATCACAGTACAATCAGGAAAACCGTGTGCTTATTTGCTGTCTGATTACATAAAAAATTGAAATCTGTTCACTACTGATAGAAATATCACTAAACACATTGAACGCAGCACCAAGTCGAGGTACGGTCTCCCGGGAGACAGCCCTTGTTGCTGGCGTTGTAGGGAACAGTCCAATCCATCTAAATAATGATGTCTCGGGCTGAGCACTCTGCTCGGCCCACAAAGCCCGGTGAAGTTGTAAAAACCGCGAGGTTGGCAACACATTAGTCATTCCAAAAAAAAAAAACTAAACACATTACATAAAAAAATCCTCGAAAGGAAATTCGAGTTCCTCCTCTCAAAAATACGTACCCACAGACAAGCATACTTACACCTTTTTTTCGAAAAATCGGTATTTTCAAAAGTACAAAAGAAAAACAGCATGATAAGGAATTTGAATGTTAAAGCCATAAAAAATAATTTATAATTTGTATGCGTTCTATTAACCTTATCGTATGTACGTCTATTACCTACTGCATTACTCAGCACATAATAATATCAAATTGGAAACAAAGTTGTACTATACTAATTGATTCGGCAACTTCGTATCGCCTGACCACAGATTAAATAGTAGAACTAATGTACAGAAGAGCTACTAATGGTTAAAACGCAAGCAAACTATGTCTTAAGGTGTGTAGCGAAGGGTCATATTGCACTGAACGAGTAGACACGATTCGTTAAAAAATTCACGCATGTTAATTAAAATTGAGACTTAAAAGATTGTTGGTGGCTCATATAGTGCTGAGCGTAGCTGATATAATATCACGTCGACTTGATACTCCTTAATAGTCGGAGATCCGAAGTTAGGTCGACCTACACCGAGCTGATAATAGCATGAAACCGGATTTGTAGCAAATTTAGAACCTCAGAAAATATATTAAAAATGGGTTGCCTGAAAAAATGATTTTTATTAATTAATTTGTGCAATATTAAAGTAGGAACCGACTTAAAGTAGGAATAAGACGATGTTGCAGAAGTTGGGTTGCCTGTTGTTTATCTGGATTGCTAGTTACTTTCACGGGATCGGATGATAGGAAAAAAATATACTAAAATAGGTGCAGTTTCATTACAATTTTTATTACAATTTAAGTTGATATATAGGGTTGTCTGAAGAAAAAAATGAAAATGCTAAAAACTTTTTTTTTAATAATTTAAAATTTTCGGCCCGGGATTTTTTTAGGCAACCTATTTTTAATATATTTTCTGATATGCTAAATTTGCTATAAAACCGGTTTCATCCTATTATCAGCTCGGTGTAGTTCGACTTAACTTCGAATCTTAACCATAAGGGGTTACGCCTCCAGAATCGAGATGAATTTCGGAGGGGCGTGTTCAAAATAAAAAAAAAAACAAAAAAAATTTCTAAATCTTTTCTAAATCAAGCGTTATCTCTCCATACAAACTTCCATGTTTGTTAGTTGTTTAGTTGGGGTAACAACTTTTGACCGACTTCAAGAGAAAAGTCCTCAACACTTTTTTTATATTGTTGTAATGCGATTATTCGGCTAAAAGCAAACCGATTTTGATGGTTCTGTTTTGGTTGAACGTCATGATTTCGTGGTTTTTCCCTAATAATTTTATCATAATCTGACTAGTAGTTTTGTGTCATAATTGTTAGTACATACATTTTCGTCTTTCGTCTATGTTGATGATCAAGACCATCTTGGAATTATTAGCTATCTTTGGAAAAAATATTTATCTAATTGCCACGTGGTCTGTTATTGTTGGAGTCGTTTTTTTGCAGTTTTATTGGACTTCATTATTTAAAATAAAGTAAGCCACGTTTGTTCTCGAATTTTCAAGTTTATACAACATGCATACAAGCCAAATTTAATGACAAACCCTTAATAGACAGCCAAACTTTTGCAATCATAATATCAGTGGGATTTATTATAAAATCTAAGTCAGTCTGTGTTGGTCTGGGCTGCTTTGCAGAATAGACCATCTGCCATCCTGCCAGGCAGCTCATAAAAGGCGAGCATAGGCTTACACCATACATCCTGCTAGGTGGTACAGTTTCGCAGCGACAAACCCGGATTGGTACCACCGCTCTACCTATTCCTGCCGCCACAACCTCCAATGCTTGCCGTTGACGTATTCCTGTCTGTAAGCAGCGTGAATTTCCTACCATCAGGAAATCCGTCTGCTTGTTTGCCTTCCAATATTATAAAAAATAAAGCTTAAGTTGCAGATTACCTATACATTAAAACGTTTCTTCATACTCCGGTTATAAATTATAAGTTAGGATTACAATTTTTTCGAAGAGATTATTATATGTGTAACTGGATCTGAATTACAAAACTTATGTCTTAAAAAAATGCAAATTCAATATTTAAAGAAAACCTTATCAAACAAAAAATCACAAATAAAATTGGCCTGTGCGTTTACTTTTTTGAGAAGATTGACTTTTGTCTTTTATACCCTCTTCCCCAGAACTTAATTATACAGAACATAGAGTAGGTACAATAAAATTTCATGACGATTAGTAGATTCACTTGGAATCGTGGCCGGGAAATGAGACAGAGATTGACCCAAAATATCAAAAAATGCTCCAAATATTATGTTAGGACCTTTTTTAGAATGTTCAGACTTATTTTATACATTATCTCTAATTTACAGAATTCAGTCTTCTACAGTTTTATTTTTATATATGTATAGATAATATATAAACACCAGCCTTCAATTGAAGATAATTCCTGCTACATTAACAACTACGACTTAAATATAAGTTTTAGATACTAAAAAACACATCGTTAGCAGTCCATTATTTAAGAACAATATATGTAAAATCAAACATACATTATTTTATAGCATTCACAGTGCAAATGATAGCATTGGTGATGCTACTTAGATGAGTTTTACTATTATCTCGTGGGCATACGTTAAAGAGAACAAGAACAGGCTTTGTTCTGAAATTGAGACTTCTCTTTCTCTTCTCGTGAAATTAAATTCCCAGAAGATGCAAAGCCTATGCGCTATCGACCAAATGGAACCCATTTGTCAGAGCCCTCTTATTTAATAACATGAGTTTCACCATCTGACACATCAGTATCTATTATTTCACTCTCTGACATACATGAATTTTACTTATGAGTTTGACCGCCTCGTTGGTCGAGTGCCTAGCGTACACGCCTAACTACACTGACCACACGCGAGGCTCGGGTTCGGTTCCCGACAGGGGACAGGTATTTGTGTGATGAACATTTAGATGTTTGCTTTTCCGGGTCTGGATATTTATTAAATTTATTCTGGTATCCATTTTAGTACTTCCATGTATTAGTATCGTTGTTTAACACCCATATAAGTATATAATTAGCTTACATTGGGGTAAGATTCTATTTATGTAACTTATCTGGGATATTTATTTATTTATGTATTTTTCAAAGTATTGGTGTGTTAGGAGTCACGTCCAATTTCGCAGTCATTTGGCCTCTATAAAGTTAAATGCTAAGAAACTAAGGGTGCTGAACTCATGTCCTATTTCAGATCCGGCTATATGCCTATGTGTTATATAGCACAAGTCAGGCCAGACATGGACTATTCATCTCAACTGTGGGTTGGTCCACCTCAGTATAAAACCTTCCTGTTTGATAGAACTTAGCGTAGCCTGGTGCCGCTTGTCGACACTCTGCTCTTACTAACGGTACAGGACCTCCTCTCCATGTCTTTTTATCTTTGCGTGTGTTCTACCGTCTGTGCAATGGGAGAGTCATTGTAACAATCAACATTTCGATCTCGCACTACACGCAAGCCTTGCCATTGTCATTGATGAATGAGCAGCATCTATAAAATTTACTATGAAATATTTTGTCGAGGTTTGCTAATTTCTGATGTAAAAAAATAATTGTCCTCGTAAGATTCTCACCGAAGCCGAATTGTAGACTTGATTAATGATGGTGGTTATTTATAACATTGACTAATGTATCACCAGCCTTCAACATACAATATCTCAGTTCCCACCAGCACTACTTATGTAATGCTGACTGTTTAAACAAATGTAGGTAGATAGCTAAAAAAAAAACGACGGTTTGCACTCCGGGAGTGCCGGCAGAAGTGAAAACTTGAATATTAACGTTGTGCATTTTAGATCTTTTGGAATGGTTAGAGAACAATTTTGCACGAATTGCTTGCATTATCAGTATGAAAGTACTATCATTTATGTGGTAGAATACAATATTCATTTAGTGCGCTATCGTACACAAACATGACAACACGAACATTCGCGCAAGCGCCCTGCTCCGTCTAACGAATTTTTGTCTTACGAATCAGGTCACGTGTCCTGACGCGAGTTTGGAAGTTTTTACCCATTTCAAAAAGAGGCGCAACGCCGCTAAAGGAGCTTTCAATTCAAAAATTGGTTGTTATTTATAGGCTCGGTATGTAACCATGTCATCAAAATCTTATGAAAATAATTTTATTACCTTACAGGCAAAGTCCGAAGAGCAGTTGGCATGCGAGAAAGAATGGCTTCAAACTGGTCACATGTGGCTGGCGCACCGTGGCGGATTCACCGCTGTGATCAGAGAGGGAGACGCCGAGGGAGGCCGGGCCAAGGTGCGAGTGCTACAGACCGGCGAGATGGTTACCGTTGATGAAGATGATTTGGAAAAGGTAATAACACTCTATTAAAGTTAACAAATAGTTTCTAAAGCACTGGTTAGATGTCGTAGAAAAAAATATTGTGTGCCAATTAATTCTCAGAGATGCAGAAAACTGTAAGTGGATTTTCCTCATGTTTTTCCGGCGTTCGCGGCTATTCAATAATATGTACATTAAATCTAACATCCAGTGATAACTTTCTGGTTTAGGAGCTTTCATCATCAGTGGCTCAAGTGATATGACAATACGAGGCTTTCGTTTTGAGTAAGTGTTACTTCAACACATCATCATCGTCATCAGCCGGAGGACGTCCATTGCTGGACATAGGCCTCCCCCAAAGAGCGCCACAAGTCACGTTCACCAGCCGCTTGTAACCAGCGACTCCCTGCGACTTTGACCAGATCATCAGTTCACCGGGTGGGAGGTCGTCCAACACTACGTCCTCCGGTGCGGGGCTGCCACTCGAGAACCTCCACACAACACAATTTTGAACAAATTCCCTTAATTTCCCATAGTCGGGCTGTGACTCATTGATTATGGGACAATCGAGGAACGAATTCCCTTACAAATAGGCTTAATATCCCGGCCATAAAGCAGCGATGCATTTTAACATCCAGGTCACGGTTGTCTCTTGCCGTCAGGAGATCCGTGTACTTGTTCTCTGTCTTATCACATAAAAAAAAAGTTATTAAATTTAAATCCTTTCCAGGCGAATCCACCTCAACTGGAACGCTGTGAAGACATCGCATGGCTGCGGTGTCTCAACGAGTGCGGTGCTCTACACGTGCTGCGATCGCGTTACACTGGTGCTCTACCTCACGCCCGAGCGGGTCATGCTCTCCTGGTACTGGGGCCACCAAGGCGTACCACTCCCGTTTATACGGAAAAGGTACGTTTGTATATGAACTAGTGGTCGCCCGTTGGTCGAAATTCGACCATAAAAAATTTAATATCTTGTTGATAAGAACGCCATCTTCATTTCTCAAAAGTCAAGACCAACTACTTTGTTTCCAAACTGTATGGTGCGACATCTGTGATCTTTTATCGTTATCATCAATATATTTGTTTATGTGTGTCAAATGCATGGTAGTGTGGGTAATGTTTTATTTATTGATTTAATGTACTTTATAAGCATTTTTATTGAAAAATATTAACGTTCTGCACTTCTCCTACACATAAACTATAATTGTGCCAAATTTTATGCTCTTGCGTCCGCGCAATTTTCGTTAAAATGTTCCAATGTTTTGACATCACGTATTCATATATAGACCACAGCCACATTTAAAGGCGGCAATTACCTTTAATTAGTCGACATATCTACCTATGCATAATTGTGGCGTAATGATGTATTAAATGTTTATGTTTGCCGTCTCTGAAGGCGGCTGTTAAAGTTGTTCGTCTGACCTAGTGCGGTATTCTGCATGTGCTGCGGTCGTATTACGCTTTGCATTACTATTGCTTTGCAGCACGCTGTAGCTACATTGTAACTACAAATTACACTCTCTTAGTATGTGTAGTCTAGCGGTCCGGTGTCGGATTTGACTTCATGAAGTCTCGGGTTCTGAACTCGAACTACTACTTCGGGGATGAAGAAGATGCACCCTCTTATTGCGTGATCTTGCCACTTGCAACTTTTTTTACAATAAACTTCCCGATTTTATAAAAGACCTGCCATTAAATAAATTTAAAAAATGGGTCAAAGTGAAATTGTATAAAAAAGGTTACTATACCGTTGTTGAATATCTGTCACTTATGCTTGGGATTAATTGCTCCTCATACCAATCTCTTACTAGTAATTATATGTAATTTGTATAGAATAAGGAAAAAAAGACAGCCCGCTTAGTTTCTTGCCGGATCTTCTCAGTGTGTAGCCGCGTTCCGATCCGGTGGTAGTAGGTTTTTTTTTGAATGACTAATTTGTTGCTAATCTCGCGATTCTATGCAACTTCACCGAGCTTTGTTGGCCGAGCAGAGTGCTCAGCCCGAGACATCATTATTTAAATGGATTTGGCCGTTACCAACAACGCCAGCACCAAGGGCTGTCTCCCGGGAGACCGTACCTCGACTTGGTGCTGCGTTCTTGTTACTGGGTGGACTTGATGGACGAGTATTTGTGGCTCGTCGCTCGGCGTTAGGCGCCGGGCGCAAGAGAGGTCTTCGTCGCCGAGACCGGCGGCGACGGTGTAGTGTGATGTTATATTATTTTTAATATTATATTAGTATTATATAGACTCGTCACAAGTGCCTCTTGTAAGGTGAATGTGAATAAAAATATATTCTATTCTATTCTATTCTTGATGATCGCAGCGACCATCGATGAACTATGATACGAATGTATAATATATAACATTAGTTTGACTTCTTCGGATTTGACTTCTAGAGGTCTCGAGTTCGATCCCCGGGTCGAAAAACAAATTGAAGAAAATGTTTTTTTTTTAATTTTCTAATTGAAATAACTTTGCCAGGGATTTGGATACACCCGGTTGGCGATAGGGTTAGCACCTATCATATTATAGGACTTAGTGTCTTCGGCTAGTCACAGATGCCCTGGTTGTATCTCTGCCAACCTCTTCCGGGATATGAGCATAAATGTACTATATATTTTCGGAATATTTCAGGTGGCGGCCATGTTTCGCGGATGCAGAGATGATGATATGCCCCCGCACGTGTTCGCTGCCGCACAATCAGCCCATAGGTGCATGCTAGCATCTAGAAGGGATCGTGCTATCGTTTTTTTGGGAAGGTAACATGAATTTATTCTCTGATAAAGCGGGGTGCCTAAGCACATGGCTTATAATTTATCGTCGAATTTGTAATAAACATGGAGGAAATTATACCAAGGTTTAAATTGCCATTACAGTTTTTATTACACTGTAATACAGATTATAATGTCAGCTTAAATCTTGAACTATTTAAATTTGTATTTACTGGTAAGACTATTTTATTTAAAGTCTTATCAATAAATATGGATTGAAGTCCTCCAAGATTCAACCAGGTACTATAGTTATTATAACATTGTAGTAAAGACTATAATATTAGCCTTACATTACTCTTACCTTAGTCTTTATACAGTTACTGGCTTCTTAATAAAAAGATACTAAAGTACTCCAAGGTTTAACTTGTCATTACTGTCTTTACTACCTTAATTAAAACCTTAGTGTATTTTAATCTTTTTTTATTAATGAGACCGCGATTATTTAAAATGCTTTTGTTAAATCTGTTTAAAAGTTAAGTCTGAAACTAAAATGTGAGGTTTTAAATAGCTTTGATTAAAACAGAGTCCGGCTTGTAATAACAAATGTAACATTTAAATTAAAAATGTTTTAATTTTGAATTATTAATAACCAACAAAATACCAGATTACTTCCAATGTATATTATTTGTAGGAGCTAGTTTTTCTATCAATGTTTGCTAAGATTTACATAATATATTCGTTTATAGACATTTCACATAATATATTTGAATGTATTGTCTGGTTGAAGGTCAAGGTGACCATTTTGGATATTCCGGCTAAATGACATCTGTATTAATTATTGTTCGACAGCAATATTGACTTTTAATTTATATCTCAAACATTCCATTGGCAGTTAAAGGAATAACAAATAATAATTTTATTAATAAGCTAATGCTTTGGCTTTATATATATATAGAAATAGACATTAGTATAACTTGAATTGCCCCGTGTTGGTCCGGGTATGTATGGTAGAATAGACCATCGATTTGCCTCTCAGACATGCAACTTGTAAGAAGCGAGCAAAGGTTACCTATTCATTATCAACAAGAACACTGGTGGTAGAGGTAGACCACTTTACCTATTCTTTCCGCTACAATGACTGTCACGTTCCAGTCCGGAGGGAAGGGTAGCTGATAGACTTGCATTATTATTATTGCATTATTACTGTCGCCGAGATGTTAAGCCTATTGGCGACAGGACAGTGAGGGACCCATACTATCAAAGCTGTCTCTTATCTTTCGGAGAAACGTTTGTTTGTTTGCTGACGAGATAAAAAACGACTAGTAAAATGGTGCTTTTGCATCTTAATTACCTGGACGAGTTACTGCTACCGCCAGAAAATCGGCTTTTTATGTATGACTAATGTGTTGCCAACCGCGCGGTTTCTACAACTTTACAGGGCTTTAAATAAGACTTGCTTTTAGGCATATTTTAGTAGTTGGTAAATTTACCAACTACTAAAATACGCCTGTGTGGTTTAGCGGTTCAGTAGTTGGACTTGATTGCATGAGGTCCCGGGTTCGAATCCCGGGTCGGGCAACAAAAAGAAACTTGCGTTTTTTCAACGTTCTAATGAAAAAATGTTGCTCGGGATTGGATAAGTGCCCAGTTGGCGATAGGCTTGCAACTTTTAACATTTTGGGACTTAGTGTGTTCGGCTAATCGTGGGTGCCCTGGTTGTACCTCTGCCTACCTCTTCGGGGATATGGGCGTGAAGATTCTTACTTTAAATTTACTAAAACAAAGGGATTAAACCTTTTTGGATAGACGAAGCCCTGACTATAGATGACGAATATTACTTCGTCTGTTTGTTTACCTTTTAACACAGGATTCCGTAAGGAATTCCGCATATATGTATGTGCCTCACTCTATGATTACTTGCACCTATTTACAATTTTTTTATGGAAGATCGGTAAGTATTATTATTAACGCGATCTTCTTAATTTTTAGGTCCGGTTCTGGTAAAACATCAGCCATGCGCCATTGCGTGTGGTATTTGGCTAGCGCGTATCCAGCTCAAGGATCCAAGCTGAGCCCTGAACGACTTATTGCGGCATTGGATGTGTTGCATGACTTTGGATCTAGCCGGTATGTCGTATTTCGAAATGACTATGTAATTTGATATGTATGTAACAATACAATATATTTTTTGTCATGTTACCAAAGTCATGTAAAAAAGTTTATATTTTTTTTAGAATTTTTGGTTATTTTACACGGAACGCACACATAGAAAATGATGTTCCCATTTGCTATTTGCAAAACCATTTATGTTCATACATCACATCACAACCGCATACACACACACACACACACACACACGAACAATTACACGTACACGCACACATGTACTTAATGTCAGCGTGTGGGTTTTGTCGATACGAGTTAAGAAGGTATATTAATAAAAACTTGTGGTCGCCCATTGGTCAAAATTCGACCATAATAAATTTTAATATCTTGTTAATAAGAACGCCATCTACATTTCTCTAGACCAACTACTTTGTTTCCATACTTTTTAGTGCGCCATCTGTGACCTTTTATCGTTATCATCAATATATTTGTTTGTGTGTGTCAAATACATGGTAGCGTGGATAATGTTTAATTTATTAATTGAATGTACTTTATAAGCATTATTATTGAAAAATTGTAGCGTTCTGCACTTCTCCTACACATAATTTATAAGTGTGCCAAATTGTATGCTCCTGCGTCCGCGCTATTTTCGTAAAAAGGGGTCCAAAGTTTTGGCATTACGTATTAATATATAGATAAATGTATTATTGTTCACCCCTTTCAGAACCGGATCAAATACGCACGCCTCCCGTTTCGTCTCCTTAACGTCCTTAGATTTTGACGGCGGCGGAGCGCTCGTATCAGCTTCAGTTCAAATCCTGCTTCCGGATTTCAAGCCTGACCAAACCTCTCTCAGGGCGTTAAATGTGTAAGTATTAATAAAGTACATTAATTAATTTCCATACTTAAACTTATTGGCATAAATACGGCTTAAATTTACTTGGTCTAATTAAAATAAAATCTAATTAGTCAGAGACAGTAGGGAGTACCTACTATCTCTGACTAGACAGTGTAATGTAGATTGATTGAAGCTGATGAAATTGATTCTTCTTGGTCTCCTGAGCGGGATCAAAACTATAATGTGCTCAACATTATAGTTTTGATCCCATTATAGATTTGATTATAGATTACTGTAAGATATAAGTATACAGATTTGACCGCCTCGTTGGTCGAGTGGCTAGCGTACACGCCTAACTACACCGATCATCCGCGAGGCTCGGGTTCGATTCCCGACGGGGGCAGACATTTGGGTAACGAACATTTAGATGTCTGCATTTCCGGGTCTGGGTGTTTATTAAATTTATTCTAGTATATATTTAAGTATTTATATGTATTAGAATCGTTGACTAACACCCATAACACAAGCATATAATTTGCTTACTTTCGGGTTAGATTCAATTTGTGTAACTTGTCCAGGGATATTTATTTATTTATTTATTTATTTATTTACAGATATAA